>CAUYON010080467.1:0-35697 GCA_963573935.1 Arctocebus calabarensis | reverse complement strand
TCCCAGCTACTAGGGAGGCTGAGGCAAGAGAATCGCTTAAGCCCAAGAGCTGGAGGTTGCTGTGAGCAGTGTGACGCCACGGCACTCTACCCAGGGCGATAAAGTGAGACTCTGTCTCTACAAAAAAAAAAAAAAAAATGACTTCATTTCCTTTGGGTAACAATCCAGCAGTGGGATTGCTGGACTGAATGGTAGGTCTACATTTATTTCTTCCAGGAATCTCCATACTGTTTTCCACATGAGTTTTACTAATTTGGAGCCCCACCTACAGTATGTAACAGTTCCTTTTTCTCTACATCCATGCCAGCATCTATTGATTTTAGACTTCTTAATAATGGTCATTTTGATGGGGGTAAAGTGGTACGCTATTGTGGTTTTAATTTGCATTTCCCTGATGCTTGGTGATGTTGAGTATTTTTTCGTGTTTGTTGGCTATTTGCCTATTCCCTTTGGAAAAACTTCTGTTGTGTCTTGCACACTTATTAATGGTGTTGTTTTGGGTTTTTTTCCTTGCTGATTTGTTAGAGTTCTTTGTATATTCTACATAGTCTGTGAACACTTTGTTCCATTCTGTAGGATACTAACTCTGTTGATTATTTCTTTTGCTGTATAGAAGACTTTTAAATTAATTCCCATTTATTTATTTTTTGTTATTGCTGTATTTGCCTTTGGGGTCTAATCTGAAATTCTTTGCCTCAGCTGGTGTCCAGATTTTTCTTGTATTTTCTCCTAGAATTTTATGGTTTCATGCTTTACATTTAAGTCTTTTATCCACCTTGAATTAATTTTTGTATATGGTGAGGGATAGGTGCTCTGTTTCATTCTTCTGTATGTGGCTAACCAGCTTTCCCAGCACCATTTATTGAATAAAGCTTTCTTTCCACAGTGTATGATGTTGTCTGCTTTGTCAAAGATAAGTTGGCTGTAGGTAGATGCTTTTATTTCTGGGTTCCATAGCTACTCTGTTCCATTGGTCAATGTCTCTACCTTTACGGCGTCAACATCCTGATTTGGTTACTATAGCCTTGTAATATAATTTAAAGCTAAGTAATGTGATGCCTCAAGATTTGTCATTTTTGCTTTAGATTTCTTTGGCTATTCAGGCTCTTTTTGGTTCCAAAAGCAGCATAGAATTATTTTTTCTAAATCTATGAAATATGATGTTTGTATTATGATGGAGATTGCAATTAATCTGTATACCACTTTGGACAGTTTGGGCATTTTAACAATAATGATTCTACCAATCCCTGAGCATGGAGTGTATTTCCATTTGTTTGGGTTCTCTGCAATTTTTATTCTGAGTTTAGTAGTTCTTGTGGAGCTCTTTCACTTCCTTTGTGAAGGATATTCCTAGACATTTTATTTTCTGTGCAGTTATTATCAACGGTATTGGGTCTTTGATTTGATTCTCAGCTTGAATACTGTTAGCGTGCTACTGATTTTTGAACAGTGATTTTGTAACCTGAGACTTTACTGAATTTAGTTGTCAATCTTAGGAGTCTTTTGGTAAAGTTTTAAGCGTTTTCTAAATATAAGATCATATCATCAGTGGACAGAGGTAGTTCGACATTTGCTTTCCTGACATGGATCCTATTTATTTGTCTCTCTTGCCTGATGGCTCTGGTTAGGTCTTCCAGTACTATGTTAAGTATAATTGGTGACAATAGACACCCTTGTCATGTTCCAGTTCTTAGGGGGGAATGCTTTCAGTTTTTTCCCATATAGTATAATGTTAACTTGTTGGCTGTGATCTTGCCAAAAATGCCTTTTTAAATTTTGAGGTCTGTTCCTTATACACCTAGGTTATTGAAGGATTTTAAGTGCTGGATTTAATCAAATATTTTTTCTGTATTTATTAAGATGAGCAAATGGTTTTTGTTTTGGTTTCTGTTGATGTGGTTAATTATGTTCATTGATTTACATTTGTTTAACCATCCTGGCATCCCTGAGTAAAACCCATTGTATCATGCTAAATTACCTTTCTGATGTTCTGTTGAATTTGGTTTGCTATTATTTTGTAGGGAATTTTAACATCTAGGTTCAAAAGTGATATTGGTCTGTAGTTTTCCTTTATTGTGTGTCCTTTCCTGGCTTTAGTATAATGATGAAGCTGTCTTCATAGAATGAGTTAGGAAGAATTTCCATTTTCTCAATTGTATGGAATAATTTTTGTAGTGTAGATAGCAGTCCTTTGTAGGTCTGGTAGAATTGGGCTGTGAATCCATATAATCTGGGCTGTTTTTTTGTGGGTTTTTTTTTTGTCATGGTGGGTTTTTTATTACTGCTTCATTATTACTGGTCACTACTGGTCTGTCAAGGATTTCTATTTATTCTTTATTCAGGATTGGAAAGTTGTGTGTTTCCAGGAATTTATGCTTTTCCTCTAATTTTGTAATTTGTGTATCTAGATGTTTTCATAGTATTTGTGAAATTTTGTATTTTGTAGAATCAGTTGCAATGTTTCCTTTGTCATCTCTGATTAAGCTTATTTGAGTCCTTTCTTGTGTATTTCTGTTTAATGTGACTAGTGGTCTGTTGATTTTGTTTATCTTTTTGAATAAACAACTTTTGTTTTATTGATCTTTTGTATTTTTTGTTTATTTTTATTCCATTTAGTTCTGATTTGAGCTTCATTTCTTTTCTGATGCCTTTGGGTTTGGTTTGACCTTTCATTTCAAGCTCTTTCAAATACAACATTAGTTGTTAATTTGTGATCTTTCTGTATTTTTGACATAGGCATTTAAGCCTATAAATTTTCCCTTTCTTCTATATACCATAGGTTTTGAAAGCATGTATTCTTTCATCCTTCAATTCATGGAATCTTTTGATTTCCATTTAAATTTCATCATTGATCCAAGGATCATTTACCAGTAAGTTAATTTCCATGATCCTGTGTAGGTTTGAAAATTTCTCTCAAAATTGATTTGTAGTTTTTTTTTCCCACTGTTATCTGAGAAGGTACCTGGTATGATTTAAATTTTTTTGCATTTGCTGAGGCTTCTATTGTGGTCTAAGATATCAATCTTGGAGTATGTCGCATGTGTTGATGAAAAGAATGTATATTCAGCAGTTCTTGAGTAGAATGTTCTGTCAAAGTTTGCTATGTCAAATTTTTTAGGGCCTCATTTAAATTTAGTGTTTCTTTATTGATCTTCTACTTCAATGATCTATCCCTTTCTATCAGTATGGGGTTGAAGTCTCTGGCAATTACAATTATCCTCTGTATTTTTTTGCTTAGTTTTAGTAAAATATGCTTTATGAACCTGGGAGCACCTGTGTTAGGTGCACATATATTTTAGATTTTATGTCTTCTTGTTGAATGCTTCCTTTCCATTATAAAATGTAAATTTTACCACTGTTCATTTAAATTATATATTATTCGATATAAGACTGGCTACACCTGTTTACTTTTGGTTTCTAATTTCATGGAATATTTTTTTCCACCTCTTTACCTAGAGTCTGCATGAGTCCTTGTGAGTTAGATATATTTCTTGGAGACAAGAATACTAGGAGTATTTTTTTTTCTCCTTTCATCCCGTTTGTGTCTTTTAAGTGCAGCATTCAGATCATTCAAGTTCATTGTTAGAATTGATGTGTGAAATACTGTTCTTTTCATCATGTTGGATGATACCTTATTGTTTGGTTTTGCCTCTTTCCTATTGTTTTATTAGAACTGTAAGCTTTAACTTTTGAGCATTTTCACACTGATATCTATCTATAGTCCCAATCCATATATAATGCAATTGTGAATATTTCCTGTAAGTCAGATTTAGTGACAAATTCCCTTAGTGTTTGCTTGTCTGGAAAACTTTTTCTTTATCCATAAGTTATAAAACTTAGTTTTACAGGATACAAAATTCTTAGCTGGCAGTTGTTCTTTTGATTAAGACTACAAATTGGGTCCCAATTCCTTTATCTCTTCTGGCTTTTACAGTCTCTGCTGAGAGTCTGTTGTTAGCCTGATGAATTTTGCTTAGCAAATTAGTTGTTGCTTTCCTCTTGCAGCAGTAGAATTTTCTCCTTCATTTTAGCTAGGTTGATTACTATGTATCTTAGAGATATCCAATTGCTGTGTATCTCTCTGGTGTTCAATGACCATCTCATATATGAAAATCTGAATCTCTGGTGAAATCGAAGATATTTTCCTCAATAATTCCCTTGATTATAATTCCCATGCCTTTTGCTTTTTCTTCTTCTCCCTCAGGGATACTTGTAATTCTTGTATTGGTTCATTAAGCATAGTCCTATATTTCTTTTAGTGGTCATTCCTTCTTCTTTATTATTTTTTCTTCTACAACCTTGACTGACATAGTTAGTTCACAAGCCTTGTCTTCTGACTCTGAAATTTACCCTTCTGCTTGGTTTGGCTGTAGTTTATTGTGGAAGCGTTCTGGTGTATTTTAAAATTCCTTAAATGACTCTCATTTATTTACATTCCATTACATATTTTCTGATGTTATCTATTCCTTTAGCAGTTTCATTCCTGTCCTAAAACTTTCTTTCTTTCTTTCTTTCTTTCTTTCTTTCTTTCTTTCTTTCTTTCTTTCTTTCTTTCTTTCTTTCTTTCTTTCTTTCTTTCTTTCTTTCTTTTTTGGCTTCTTTGTGTTTATTTTCAACTTTATCTTCAATCCTATTCATATTATTTGCCATTCTTATCTGAATCCATCTTGAACATTTTGACAATTTCCTTTAGGTTGGGGTCCATTGTTTGAGACCTACTGAGATCCTTCAGAGGTATTAAAACGTGTTTTTCATTCAGCTAGAACTCTTATTCTGATTTCTTCTCATCTGAAATCTCTTCTCCAAGCTCCTCAGACAGAGAAGGTTGTAATGCACGCTTCCTCCTCTACTAGGAACTCTCTTACTTAGCAAAAAAAGAGAGGTCCTTGGATGATGCACTTAGTGTCTATTCTAGAGAGAGGATTGACCTGACACGAGATGAGCAGAGATGTTGTGATCATTTTTACTATTGCTCTTCTGTGTCTTCTGACACACCATTCCCCTCTGTTTGGCACTGGTGGTCTTTATGTTGCAGAATGAGCAAATGCTCCACCTAGTTCTGTCAGCAGCAGGGATTCTAAGCATCAGCCAGCTTGAGGGGTCAGATATATAGGCAGCAGTGGGCGTTGTCATCCTGCTCCAGCTTGAGTTCAGCACCACCCAGGGCAATTGCCCTTACTGACTTGGAATCTGCCCAGCTCTGAATCATTTGTTGACCCTTGTAACTTAAGTGTAATCTCACTTCTATCTTCTGACAGTAGCAGTTGATGGCCTGCATGAGACTGAGGGCTGCTCATTCAGATACACAGAAGGCAGCATTTGTCAGTTGTGTGCTGGCTTTAGCACAGCCCCACCCATTTTCACAGGCTATGGTGCCCCAGGCATTTGGTACTTGCCTATGGGGCTCCTGTGAGTTCTTGGCCTCTCCAGCCCTATCTCCTTCCCTAGATAGGCAGGGATAATGGGGAAGCCAGCAGCATGGGATCTGACCCCTGGATAGTGAAAGGTTAAAGACCAAAAATGAGAGGTTATTCTGAGACATGAACTAAAGGAAACAGGTTCTGTGTAGGCAACGTGGCCTGTATTCACTCTGGTGCCAACAAGCCGAGTTATAAAAAGAAGTCAGCATGTTAGTTAAAGGGGGAGAGTGGGGGCTTGGCGCCTGTGGCTCAACGGGCTAAGGCGCCAGCCACGTACACCTGAGCTGGCGGGTTCGAATCCAGCCCGGGCCCACCAAACAATAATGATGGCTGCAACCAAAAAGCAGTGTCCGGGCATTGTGGCGGGCGCCTGTAGTCCCAGCTACTTGGGAGGCAGAGGCAGGAGACTCGCTTGAGCCCAGGAATTGGAGGTTGCTGTGAGCTGTGGATACCACAGCACTCTATCCAGGGAGACAGCTTGAGGCTCTGGCTCGGAAAAAAAAAGGGGGGGAGTGGGAATATAAGAGTTTGGGGGTCAGGATTGGTGCATTTATTCCTTCCTTGGCAGAAGGAATTTATTCTTTCCTGGGCAGGTTGGTTTTATTTGGGCAGGTCCTTACATTTGGGTTTTTATTTTTTTTTTTTATTTTGACTTTTATTTATTTATTTATTTTTTGAGACAGAGTCTCAAGCTGTTGCCTTGGGTAGAGTGTCATGGCGTCACAGCTCACAGCAACCTCAAACTCTTGGGCTTAAGTGATTCTCTTGCCTCAGTCTCCCAAGTAGCTGGGACTACAGGTGTCTACCACAATGCCTGGCTATTTTTGTTGTTGTTGTTGCAGTTTGCAGTTGTCATTGTTGGTTTTTAGCTGACCTGGGTCAGGTTCAAACCTGCCAGCCTGGGTGTATGTGACTAGTGCCTTACCCACTGAGCTATGGGTACCGCCTACATCTAGGGTTTTTAAATGCTGCCAGTTTCAGCACCCAGTGTTTGTGAGCAGGTAGGTCATGGCTATGCCTCGTCTCTGAAGCAGTACTTTTGCATAGTCTCCAGCTAGCTCCTTTTGTCAGTTTTGAAGCTTTCCGCAGTGGAGGGTCCCTCTTGCTTGTTTGATAATAATGATCATGGGGGGAGTTTGGAGCCCCAGGATTCTGCTCTCTGTGCTTTCCCTATATGTCTTTGCTATTTGTGTGCTCATCTGCCCTGTGTACCTTCAAACCACAAAGGAGGTGCCTCACTTCCTTCCCTCTCACTTTGAGTGCCTCCTGTCATCTTTCTTTTGATTCACAATGTTCTCTCTGAGATGATTTATCTGAAGGTGGATATCCACCTGCCACCTTCAGTTCTCTCCATGAGAGCTGCATGCAGAGGCTGATTTTAATCCACCATCATGGCCTACACCTTAAGAAACAAAAAGTTGAAATAGCTTTTTTGTGTATTAAAGAAATTAAATTTATAATTAAAACCATTCCAGCAAAGAAAGCTCCAGGTTTCATTAGTGAGTTTTATAACATAGTATTTAAGAAATGTTTGGTAAGTATTAGACATAATATTAATCATTCACAAATACTTTCAGAAAATAGAGGAAGAAACACTTTGCAGTTACATTAATTGAGACAGTGTAGTATTAATGTAAGGATGGAAAAATACATCTATAGGACAGAATACAGAATATAGAAATAGACTGGCCAAAAAAAAAAAAAAAAAAGAAAGAAATAGACTGGCCAAACTTGGTTTACTTTAGACATAGGCACCTATACACTTTCATTTGGGAAATAGGGCATTCCAATACATTACTAAAGCACCTGATTATTGAGGGGTGCATACATATGGAAACCTTCACCCATACTTTAGATAATACACATAGTATCAATTTAAAACAGATTCTAGACCTGAACATGAAATTAAAAATTAAAAAGTTTCTGTAAGAAAACATAGGATAATATTTCTGTTACCTTGGAGTGAGTGAAGATTTCTTAAGCAGGATCTGGAAGCACTAACCACTAAAGAAAAACCTTGTCACCTTGAACTTCATTAAATTAAAAAATATTCTAATTAAAAAGCATCATACGGAAATTTTAAAAAGCCAGTTAGTTACACACTAGGATAAAGTCTTCTCAGTTCTAACTTGGACAAATATCCAGAATACATAAAGAAGTATTAATGTACTTCACCAAAGAAGATTTCAAGTGGTCTATAAGTAAATAAAAAGGGTTCTGTGTAAGCAGTCATTAAGCAAAGGTAAAATTAAAATAATATAAGAGTTTTCACTCCAAGGTGACCCTGTTGAGGGCAGTGATGTGGAGATCCTCACCCAGGACAGCTCTCCCTCTCCAGATCCTCTTCCCTGCAAGTTCCCTTGCCTCATCAGCCTTTCATATTTGACTTTATGGGGTCAGGTAAGAGCAGGCCTGGGAGGGTGGTTACCACTGAGGTGTAGCAGCTGCTATCAAGAAAATGGAGAAACTGACAACTGACTCCCAGAATCTGCTATAGCAGCTGAATGCCCCATTGGGACAGGAGTCTAGATGTCAGCCAAAAGTCTACAGTTAGAGACTAATTGAATCTGCACAAGATAATGGCCTCAGAATGACTGTCAGACTAAGGTGCGTTGATATAAAAGATCTTCTTAGTCTCACTCAGTTCTTTGGCTTTGACACAGAGATTATTTTCTCTAGGTGTAAATTTACTGGACAGATTACTATCTACAATGAAGGTGTAGCCCAGTCACTTTGGATGTGTCAGACTGAGCTGCTTCTATTTGGCTGTAAAATCAATAGAAGAGGAAAGGAATGTCCAATTGGTAACTGACTTGATCTGAAGGAGTCAGCAACAGGCTCACAGTGTCAGACTTGGTAAGATGGAAAAGATTGTATTGGAAAGTCAAAATTACAGTTGCCTTTTAATTTCTGAAATTTTATCATTCACTCATTGAAGAAAACTTACCATTTGAAAGGAGAACTAGCCTTAATTTTGAAAGACTAGACGTTCAACCCAAAGTGTGTCATTGCAGGATCGTATTTTCTAAGGCAAAGCCTTCCGTGTTACATTGTCTATCATTGCGTTGGAGATCAAAGCACAGAGTGTATAGAATTAACCAAAGAAGTAGAATATCTTCAGAAACATTCCAGTATAAATGACACAGATCTGATCTTCTGGCAAGAGCTTGTACCCGAACATTTAACTGAATAATCATCAAACGTGTGTTCCAAATCAAATGTTCAGAAGTTGAAATGGATTGTTTCTGGGTGTCCCTATGGCATTTGAACCATAATTATTACAAAATAAGTCACCTTTCAACTTTCTGGTTCCCAGTTGGTAAATTTGGTTCACTGTTACTCTCCAGATAGAGAACGTTTTCTAATGTTGTAATTTTCTGCTACAATTGAAGAATTAAAATATTAATCATCTTCAAAATAAACAAAATGGAGTTGGAATAGCAAAGGGGGAAATTACTTCACTGATCTGGTCAGCTAATATTTGAAGTTTATTTCATAAAAGGTACAACACTTTAAGGGATTATCTCTCGGATCCATGTTAGCAATTTCATTAAATTTTCAATTTAGGGAACACATCCACTGAATTTTAACAGTAGCTTTAGTGGATTTTTATTGCACATCTTATTATATGTAGAAGCAAACTCTGGCTCATTTAAAGTTCTGTGGGACAAGCAGAACAACAGGACCAAAAGTTTGAAAAGTTCAAAAGTTTGAATCATATATGATCTAATTTGAGACCATTAGCTTGTAAGCAAAATCAGTACGTAGTTAAACAAAAAGTCGCATATGGTACATGATTGCCACACTGGTATCTGGAAAGTGCTGGAGTATCTTAACACTATAATTACATGTCTTGGCCACGACAGCTGGACTGAGATGGGATAAAAATCCTGCCACTCTCGCTCCCTCTTTGTTGCCTTCCTTTTTGCTTCACCCTTAAATTCTTGCTAAATCAGCAAGACACAATCAATAGAGGGAAGAGGGAGGGAGACTGCTTAACAGTAGTTTAGGGAAGTTACTAAGGCTTAACAATGGTTTAGGAGTAGGTAAAATAGATAACAAAAAGATTAATAAATGATAAACGGTAGAAAGCATTAGACATTATAGTATAGGTGTGTAAGAAATCATAATAAACTGTTTACTGTTCAATGAAATGTTAAAGGAGACAGAAGAAAAAAAGGGGAAGCAGAGGTTGTGGTGCTGAAAAAGTCCAGGCTGTAGAAACTAGTCTGCACTTCCCCAATCTACCCTCCCCGGCTCCCACCATACTGAGAGGCCCAACCAGACATGGTGACTAGAAAGATATTGTTAGAAGAAATGACTAAAACCAATGTGACTGGATGTCTGTGATTATTTTTATTGTATCCCCTGTAAGCTTTTAAACAATACCTGCTTCTGCAATTTTCTGATCATGCAAACTCACCCAAGATTGCATCAGCCCACATTATATAAGCTGACCTCTACCGGTGGTTGGGGCTGCTCTCCATATTGGGGGAACAGCTGGGCTTCGGTCTTTTCTTTAATAAAGACTTCCTAATTGGCACTATATTAATTGACTTTGGGTCTTGATATCTTATGTCCTTCCTATAACAGGACTACTAGAAAGTAATTATATGCATAAAAATGGAAACTTGGTCACTGAATAGATGATATACATTCTTGCCATCTAAATTTAATTCAGAGTGATGGTTTATCTTTTCCAATTCAAAAGTAAAGGTTAACATTGACTACCCAGCTACATATTATTATGAATATTAAGATATGAACAGTTCAATTTTGTTATTTAGGCAGACTTCTGACAAGTTGGAACCTTTTTTGTTTGTCTATTTAAATAGGATTACAGCAACAGAAAACTCCATGATGCTTTTCTCTACAACCCTTATGTATGGATTTCATAATGTTGTAATGGATTTAAGCTACAAAGCCTCAAAACACATCACAACTAGATCAGTATAATGTTCTCAGATTTGGAAAAGCTGCGTTATTAATACGATGTTGTAGTAGAATTATGTTTAGATTTGAATTCATCTGTGAAGCATTCAGATCAAAGCTAAAAGCATAAACGTGAAATGCTAATGACAAGCCTGGGAATATAAACTGAATCTTCATTTCTAACATTGTTCTAACTTACTATGCACATTAGATCAGTGTACTCTATTTTTTTTTATTAAATCATAGTTGTGTACATTAATGCAATCATGGGATACAATGTGCTAGTTTTATATACAATCTGAAATATTTTCATCAAACTGGTTAACATAGCCTTCATGGCATTTTCTTAGTTATTGTGTTCAGACATTTATATTCTGCATTTAGGAAGTTTCACCTGTTCCCTTCTAAGATGCACCGTAGGTGAGGTCCCACCAATTACCCTCCCTTCACTGATCCACCCCCCTCCACTCCCCTGCCTTGCCCCTTTCTCCATATTTTTTGTGCTGAGTGTATTCTATTTAGTTGATACTAAAAACGGTAACCTAATTAATTTAAATGTTTAAATTTTGAGGTTTATATCAAAACCAACACTTCACAAATGGGCTTTTAAGGCATAATAAGGGTTAATATTCTTTGCACGTAAATGGTTTCTTGGCACCCATAATGCAAGTAAAAGGTAATTTAGAGATGCAGACTTTATTGCTGTATGGGAATTACATTTAAATTTTAGAACATTTTATATAAAGCAACAATACAAACCTAGTAAGTTTGGCATATTTATTAAATTATCTTTGACTTTTTTTTCTAAAAAACAGGTACTGTTTTTATCTATAATGAAAATTTTTGTATAGAACCTACTGCCTCAATCTTGTCCCACTGAGAAAATTGGTTTCTATTGTCTGAAAAACTCAGAATCAATTATCATTTTGAAAACTTGCTTTATCCCACTAAAGTAAGTTCAGGCTAGATACAACACTCCAGAAATTTTCACAAAGGGCTGTTTTTATAAAATTGCCATTGCTTCTAATTTAGAATCTTATTTAAAGAGGATATACTTTCACTAATGCCCTTACTGTGCCAAAACAAAGACTTAAGAAATGTGAGTCGGCACCTTCATAATTATGAGGTTGCTGAGGTAGTGTTTAGGATTCCCCGTGACAGTGGATGTAAGGACGACTATAGTGTTGAAGTGCTGTAGATGGTTATTCAGTGCAATTAACTGAAGTCCATCTGGTTCTAACTAATTTTGACATCATGTCATGGATGAATAAGCACTGAAAAATAAGCCAAATAACCAGAGCATATTTTATTCTTAACTTTCATAAAGCATGTTATCTACAAGATAACTTTTCATTTTTCCCAAAAGGCTGAACTATTTCAATATCTTGAACATGTCAGTGTTAATTTTGCATTGGCAGAGGTAACCTAACCAACCACCATTATGTTTTGCTACTAAGGGATATACCTTTGAAGAAAATTATTAAAATACAAGAAAAAATTAAAAAATACTATAAGGTACCCCTAACACCAGGCAGAATGCCTCCAGTTAGAAATGCATTAAAACTGTGGTCCCCACTCCTGGGCCTGTTAGGAGCTGGGCTGCACAGCAAGAGGTGAGCTGCAGGCAAGTGAGCAAAGCTTCATCTGTATTTACATCTACTCCCCACTGCTCATGTCATGGCCTGAGCTCTTCCTTGTGTCAGATCAGCTGTTGCATTAGATTCTCATAAGAGTGCAAACCCTATTGTAAACTGTGCATGTGAGGGATTTAGGTTGTGCTCTCCTTATGAGAATCTCATTCCCGATGATCTGAGGAGGGAGCTGAGGTGGTGATGCTAGCACTGGGATCATCTAGTTGCAGGAAAACAAGCTCAATGCTCCTATTGATTCTGCATTACAGGGTGTTGTATAATGATTTCATTATATATTACAATGTAATAGTAATAGAAATAAAGCGCACCATAAATATAATAGACTTGAATCATCCCAAAACAATTCCTCCCACCCCCAGTACCAGGAAATATTGTCTTCCATGTAACTGGTCCCTAATACCAAAGGTTGAGGACAGCTGTCTTACAAGACCAAGTGTTGGTGAGAATGTGGAGCAACTTGAATTCTTGTGCACTGCTGCTGAGAGCCTACATCCAATTTCAGAAATTGTTTTGCAGTTTCTTATAGAAGGTGTTAAGGACTGTGCTAAAATTTGTAGAATTAGAACAGAACTGGAAAGGCATGAATGTCTTTTAATGGAAGAATGAGAAACTGCTTTAGACTTCCATAGCAGACTACTGCAAAGCAGTATGAAAAACAAGTCACTGACACACAGAATAGCATAGATGAATCTCAGAAACACGTTGAGAGAAAAAAAGATGAGAAAGAAACACATACTGTATTTTATTCAAAACAAGGAAAAATAATTTTAGATGCTAGAAATAAAAATAATTGTTTCTCTTAGGGTAGGATATTGACTGGGAAGGGGCACAAAGAAATTTATGGTGGAAGGGAATTTTATGACAAGTGGTTGAATAGTAGTTACATGGCTATTTACATATGTAAATAGTTATCCATCTGTGCAGTTAATATTTGTGCATTTTATATAAAGAAATTATGCCCCCATAAGGAAAATATCAAGATAAAAAAGAAACAACAAAAAGCAAAGAAAACATGACTGTCAAAAACCATTTTTGTTGCTCAAATCTGTCTTTTTCGATATATGTAATTTGGGAATTTATAAATTTTATAACCCTGGGGCAATCATGTAAAGCCACCAGTGAAGACTTCCACAGAGGACTGTGTGGATTATTGGTAATGATGGCAGTATGTTACCATACTCAGTGACGTAGTGATTACACACTTCTGAATTTTTCCATTCTCAACATAGAACAATTAACTGTCCCCTGGGAACCTACTATGATTTTTAGTTCCTTTCTGTTTTTCGGGCTCCTCTAATAAAGTCTGGGTGTTGTTTTGGACCTTGTGTGACCTCACTGGTATGATAAATAACCCTGTGGCAAATCTATCCTCAGGGTATTTACATGTATTTCCATTTATGACCACCTTGATGTTTATCTAATCAAATAGGCGAAGAGTCAGTAGTTGATGGAAAAGTAAGTAACAGAATCTATGAGCAAGGAAATTTGACCTATATTGTCTCTTTTTCCTGAGTCTCTTTTGGGATGAACACTTGATGTTCATGATGGACTGTGTCAAAATCTCATAGAATAAATATGAATATGCTCAGGAATTCTAAAGATTCACACCAGCAAATGCTAGAGCAGATTTGGGGCATCCTGATGGTCTAGGACTTATCAGCCAGATTAGCATAAGGGAAACCTCTGACTATTAGTTCTCCAGAGTTTGGAAATCTTTCTTGAACATAATTAGCCTGAACAATTTCCTATTGGTTATCAGTGGATTTTTTTACAGGACAAATATAGGTACATCTCAGTTAAGAGTGTTCTTTTCTCTTTCTCCATTAGCCCAGGAGAACAATCCTGGTTTGTTGGAAGGAAAAGGAGGCACACGATTGAAGAAGCTGTTTCCTATGAGTTACTTCTTGGTGAGTACTTAACCATGGAGATGATTTGCAGTCTAATGGGTCAAATATATCAAACAGGGACTAGTTGTGCTTAAGCCAGTATAGTAGATCAAGCAACACATTTGGCCAAATCCAATATCTAAATGAAGTACCACTAAATTATGCTGCCTGATTCACTAGAAGTCCAGATCCCCTCCCCAAAGATTGAGTATCAGTTCATGTGGTTTCTAGCTGGATATTGGCTTTTTCTTTGGCGTCACAGTTCACAGCAACCTCAAACTATTGGGCTTAAGCGATTTTCTTACCTCAGCCTCCCAAGTAGCTGGGACTACACAAAGCCCAGTTAGTTTTTGTTTGGGGGGGGGTTATTTTTTTTTCTGTAGTTTTCATTGTTGTTTGGCAGTCCCAGGCCTAGTTCGAACCCACCAGCTCCAGTGTATGTGGCCAGCGCCCTAGCTGTTGAGCTATAGGCACTGAGCCAGGTATTGGCTTTTTAAAACAGTTATTACTCCTCTCATGATTGCAATGAGCATCCAGGTGTGATTCCAAAACCACTAGAATCTTCCAATGTAACAATATTCCCAGAAAGAAAGGGAAAGTTTAAGGATGATTTATGACTAAAAGCAGAAGGAAGCATTGCCAATCTGCTAATTTGACATAAGGAAAGGGCTCCTGACTCCCTGTTTTGTTTTTATCCATTCAGTTGGAACAACAAAGTCATGTAACTATTATTCCCCCATCTTTAGACATGGGCTGGGTAGTTATGGTTACCATTAGGATGAGCTTTCTTGTTCACTAGAGGGTCTTAAGCAAAGAACTCAGAGGGTCTTTGACAGCCCTCAAAGAACTTCAGAAAACTAAAGGGTTGAAAGACGGTAACAGAAACACAATTTTTTTCATGCTTTCTATTTTCAGATGGCTAAAGGCAGTACATAGGCATGCTTTATAGAATCACAGAAATGTAGAAACTTATGCTGTGACCCCATGAAAAAATAATTTTTGTAAGCTGACAGCCTTCATTTTTATCTATTAGTTTTATTATCCTTGTCTACAAAAGTTGACATTAATTTTTATTGTTTTCTTTATACAGAAAGTAAAACATTTCTGGTCTTACTCATACCAGAAATGTAGAAACTTACGCTGTGACCCCATGAAAAAATAATTTTTGTAAGATGACAGCCTTCATTTTTATCTATTAGTTTTATTATCCTTGTCTACAAAAGTTGACGTTAATTTTTTATTGTTTACTTTATACAGAGTATCATTCTAAGAGATAATTTTCCAGAGAAGTTTAAGGTACACAACAAATTTATTCTCAAAAATGAAGCCAAAAGAATAAACCTTCAATTTTTACAATTTAACAAGGTAAAAGTTCAAATAATTTTAAATAAAATATTTAAACATAGAAAATGTTCGGAATGGTAACTGTAAGCAGTGTTTTCTTTTTTTGAATAGTGGCCATCAATTCAATTCCTCATTTTTTAATTATGCTATTAGATAATAGATAATCTGCCTAAAGGATCAGAAAGAGTTGACGACCAACAGAGAAATGGAAACAATGATAAAGAGGAGGAATGAGACAGCAGTCCAGGAGTTCATTCTGGAGGGGTTTCCTGCTATCCAACACCTGGGAAACGTCCTGTTCCTGGTGCACCTGCTGGCATACCTGGCCTCCCTCACGGGAAACAGCCTCATCATCTCCATCGCCTGGGCTGACCATCGCCTCCACACACCAATGTACATTTTACTCAGCAGTTTCTCCTTCTGTGAATGTGGTTTTATCACCACAGTTATTCCTAAATTGCTGGTCATCTTCCTTTTAGGAAGGCAAACAATTCCTTTTACTGCTTGTCTCACACAAGCCTTTTCTTTTTTATTTCTTGGGGCAACAATATTCTTTCTCATGGCTGCCATGTCCTTGGATCGATACCTGGCCATTTGCAAGCCTCTACATTACCCGACCATCATGAACCTCAGGGTTTGTTTCTTTCTGGTTTCCTTCTGCTATGCTTTGTCCTTCATCACCATCACTGGTCTGGTCATCAAGGTTTCCCAGCTGTCCTTCTGTGGCCCCAGTGTCATCCCTCATTTCTTCTGTGATCTTGGCTCCTTAATTTATCTCTCCTGTTCTGAAACCAGATCTGTTGAAATGCTGGCCTTTTGCTTTGCTTTGTTTATCTTGTTGATGTCTTTCATTATAACCATCATTGTGTATAGCAACATAGTAGTCACAATCCTGCGGCTGCCATCAGCCAAGGAGCGGCAGAAAGCTTTCTCCACCTGCTCCTCTCACCTCCTTGTCCTCTCCCTAATGTATGGCAGCTGTGTCTTCATATACGTGAAACCAAACCAAACAGACAGACTGGACTCCAACAGGGAGGCTGCTCTTGTTAACACAGTGGTGACTCCACTGCTGAACCCAGTCATCTACACTCTGCGCAACAAGCAGGTTCACCAGGCTCTAAGGGATGCTGTGTCTAGAGTGAAACTGGAGAAATAGGATTGTAAGTCTGTGGACGGTAAATAGATCTCCTTGGTTATCTAATTCACTTTCCCACCATGGTGGAAATCTTCTCCATTATGTCTCCATAGAAAGTGATCTAGATTATGCTTTTATTCACTTACATGGGTATTATCTTATTTTGCAGTTCAATGCCTTTCATTATTTGAATAGAGATCTATTCAGATTAGCTCTCTATACTATGATAAAATTATCTTCCTTGATATCAACTCATTAGTTTTGAATGAATTTTATTCAAACAACATTTATGGAGAGCCTAATATACAGAAATCAAATAATATGGAGTGGTTAAGCTAAGAATAAAAAAGTTGCCAATCATATTCAATAACTGTTCATGATATGTTCTAGTGCTTCAACTTTCTGTCACCTAAGAATATATAGGAATTCCTTTATTACCACTTCGTTTATTCAAAGCAATATTTGAAAATTCTATAAAGTCATAATAGCCTTATAAAAGTTAATGGTAATTCACCAATGTTTCTGTTTTTTCAAATGAATCAGCAGTACACATAATAAGTGTACTGTTTGAAGTACACTTCAAAGTGTCTCCCTTTGAATTGTTGGTTTTAGAAATACAAATAGCTTTGTATACCCCCAGGTAGTCAAAATGGGAAATTTAATGTATCATCTTTCACTGTATCAAATATTATAGATAAAGATATTATTGATAAGATTATACCAAGATCGGTGAATATTAGCATAATCTAGAACTATAAAGAAAATGAAAAACTTTTTTGTTATTGTTGTTGCCCTTTAGCCGGGGCCAGGTTTGAACCTGCCACCCTTGGTATATGGGGCCAGCGCCCTATTCACTGAGCCACAGGTGCCGCCTGAAAATAAAAAGCTTTTAAAGTTTTGCATTTCCCCCCCTGTAATTAATGTTGCCAAGTGCTAAACCCAATAACCTGCAGAAAAGTAGATAGTCTCAGTATCAAATTCTCTCCTCCTGTGCAACAAATGTCTTTCCTAATGTGGCTTTGGGTGCAAAACTCCAGTGTCTTCTGAGTTAAACTGAATTCTGGTTAACATTCTATGCAGCAAAGGTGTCTCTACTAGTTTATTGAACAAGTTCCTACCATCCAAAGGCACTAGAGGGAAGTATGCTCCTGTGACTCCCCATCCCCCCACCTGTATGGTGTGGTTTGACTTTTAGTGTTTCTGATTTAAGTGCATATTTTCCATGTGTGCTTGAGAATTAATTGTATTTAAGGTATAATCTGATCAGAAAGAGCTTAGACTTTCAAAGTGTTGGGTGTTTTATACTTTAGGTCTTGGTACAGCTTGACTATAGGCTGTTCTGGGGAGTGTGGTCTGCCAAGGACAGCAGTGTCCGTGTCTCTCCTGTCTTCAAAAAAGGATTTAAGCAGACAACTTACAACCTCATCAAAAGATAGGGAATGCCCAAGTGTAGTGAAAACATACACCTCAACTCTGGATCTCAGCATTCTGATCTGCATTCTAGTGAACCCAGAATTCAGCTGGAAGAAGTGACCATAAAAACCCATAGGGATGAATGAGCCCTAAGAGCAAGATGGAATTCTGAGCCTACTCCTTAGCCAGTTTCCCAGTGAACAAAGCTTGACTCCAGGGGGTGGGTTTCTTTCATATAGTCTGACAAAAAAAAAAAAAAAAGGATAAACTCTCTTGAAAAGAAATTAAACTATTTATTTTGGGGTAATTGTAGATTCACATGCTGTTTAAGAATGATACAGAGAGATACTACACCCCTTTATCCAGTTTACCACCATGTTAACCTCTTGCAAAATAAAATATAATATCACAACCAGAATGCTGACACTGATGAGGTCAAGATACAGGATGTTGCATCCCTGCAGGGATCCTTCCTCTGATCTTTGAGAGCCACGCCCACTTCCCTCCTTCTACAGTTGTGCATCTTTCTTTATTTCTATTATTTTTCCATTTTCAGAAATAAATGCTTAAATGTTTGCATGTGTGTATGTGAAATTATGTGGAATGTAGGCTTGGATTGGCTTTCCTTACTTAGCATAATTCTCTGAAGTTCCTCCAAGCTGTTGCATGTTTCAGGAGTTCATTCCTTTTTATTGCCCAGTGTCATTTCATGGTATGTATGTATCCCATTTTGTTTACTAATTTACCTGTTGAAGGAGCTATGGGGTGCGTCTAGTAGTTCATTACAAATAAAGCTTCTCTAAACATTTGTGTGCAGGCTTTAGTCTGAAGTGAATATTTCATTTCTCTGGGATAAAGGCCTAAGAATGCAATTGCTAGGTTGTGTTTTAACTGCATATTTAGAAGAAACTGAAAACTGTTTTCAAGAATGGCATTACACTTTTACATTCCCACCAGCAATGTATAACTCAGTTTCTTCTCATCCTCACTAGCATTGAACCTTATTATTTTTGTTTCCTTAGAAATTAATCACCCACTCGTTACTAAGGAATATAATACTTTGTGTGAAATATTATCCCTTAAACTGTCTAAAGTATCTTTATTCTTTAATTAAAAATTTTACTAAAATTCTTGTATTCACATCATAGTCATAAGAAATAGAGATAAGTACATTTTCCCTATTTTCCACCAATGGTAGTGTTTTGAAAAACTACACGTTACTATAATAGTCAAGATATTGATATTAACACAATCTACCAATCTTTTTCTAGATTTTCAGCTTTACTTATAATTGTGTACAGATGTGACTGTGTTTGTATTTGTTTTAATTTTATCCCATGTTTGAGTTCATGTACAACCAGCCAGTCAGGGCACTGCAATTCTAACACTGCAGAGAACCCTCCTACCCACTCTTTGAAGCTGCACCCACTTCAGCCCCATCATGTACCTCAACCTCTCTAACTCAAAGAAAATTACTATTTGTCCTGCATTTGTAGAGGTTCTCATTTCCAAATTCTTATGCAAATGGAACCACACAATATGTAAACTTTTGAGATTGGCTCTTTTTTTTTTGCAATTTTTGGCCAGGGCTGTGTTTGAACTTGCCACTTCCAGTATATGGGGCCAGCACTGTACTCCTTTGAGACACAGGCATCACCCTTGAGATTGACTTTTTAGAAAAGGAATTTCACAGACAAAAAGTTTTAATTTTATTCAGATCTCATTTTCCAATTCTCCACCCATCATTGGTTGCGGATTGCTTCTGGGAACATTCCTTCTCCAGCACTTCTGGCTTAACTCGTGGATAGTGTACTCACCCCCACAGCCAGAAAATGGTGCACTGACAGAGTTTGCAGGAGTCTGCAGTAAACACCCATGGGTGGCCTGTCAAGGTGAAAGCCAAGGCTCCATGGGTGGGACACCAGTTGCCTGTCCTTGCACCCACCCGTTACACTAATCAGACTCACTGGCTCACCACTTAAATACACCCTGTCCTGGTTATTATTCTTTAATGGAGTGATTAGCCACATTTATTAAATAGAAAAACAAAACGAAACACCAAAAGTCTGACTTACAGCAGTAAGTGGCAAGCTAGAGTCTCTGTTGCTGTAACGGATTCCCAGGCTACATAAATGTGCAGTCATCATTTCCATCCAGTAGTGTCCATTCTAGATTTTCTTCTGCCCTTGGCTGGAATGTCTGTTGTTTTACTTTGCTTTCCCTCTATGGTAACACTGCCTTTGATATTGAAATGTCTGAGCGCCTGACTACCATTCCCTTAACAGATTGTGGTCATGGATATTATAATTTAATTTCTAAAATATTGCCATGAAAGCACCAAGAGGCATCCTAGTGAATCCCGTTAGTTTCAGACATGATCTGATCCTATTCTAAATACTCCTGATGAAGTCTAGGCATCTTTGAGTATTGTTCATAGTCTCTGCTGCATCAAAAGTGATTAACAAGTCATAAAGTCACTGGACCTTCCATTTAGGGTCACAGCATGTGAGGTCTCTTCCCTCCTGGAGAAACATGGGAGTAACTGGTGATACTAGAACGTTCAATGTATCCTAACGGGGCTGTGTTGAGGGGGAGTCAGTAGACAGAGAGAGTCTCCTGTCTGGGTCTGTCCTGAGGTGGATCCACAGCAAACAGGTTTGTCTGAACAAGTGTTCACAATTGCTCATCTCTTACTCACTGCCTACTGCAGTCTTGACCTGACCCAAGGTCGACAGGCTGTTCTCCTTCCTGCAGGTCCCTAAAGCTTTGGTTTGCCCTGGGTCTGAGTGGGCACTCAGCTGCAAAACATTCCCACTTGACAGCTCCTTCTGGGAATTGGCCACTCATAGGAGACACATTTCCTGTGGGAGCACCTAATTTAGCCACCTGCTCACCCTCCTTCAAAGCAAAGTTTCTGATGTCCCTTTGATATCAGCTCACTCCCCTTTATGAAAGAAAAACCTTATTCTGTTTGATTTTGAGACATTTGTAGGTCCTGCAATTGAAGAATCCTCCCTGTTGTAATAAATAAATAAACATTGAATAAATGCTCTGTCTACTGATGTCTGGATTTGTGTTTATTTGACACTGTCCATGTGGGCAGGTGAAGGTGAAAATGAACAAGTTTTGGAGTTCCAAGGAACAACTCTGGCTCATCCTACTGCCAGTTTGAACCACGTTTCCTTTGTTTGAACTTTATCAGCCAAGACTTCCATAAGACTCAAACCTTGGCTTCCCTAGATTTTTGAAAGCTCCAACTACATACTAAAAATAAGGATTTGTTATTTCTTGATCTATTGAGGACATTACACAAACGTAGATTTATAGATTTTTAAGCTGAAACAAAAACAAAACAAAAAGGTAGCTCAGGTTCAAATGTTTCTTCTTTAATTTTTTTCTTTCTCTTTCTCTCTTTATTTGGATAGAGTTTCTCCCTGTTCCGAAGGCTAGAGTTCCGTGGTGTTGGCTTAGCTAACAGCAATTTCAAACTCCTGGGGTCAAGCAATCCTCCTGCCTCAGCCTCTTGAGTAGCTGGGACTATAGGCACCCACCACACCCAGCTAATTCTTTTAGTTTTAGTAGAAATGGGGTCTCACTCTTGCTCAGGTTGTCTGAAATCCTGAGCTCAAGAGATACTCCCAGCTAGTCTCCCAGAGTGCCAGGACCACAGTTATGAGCCACTGTTTCTGGCCTTCATCCTCAACTTGTTGTCAGCCTAAAATAACATTTTCATAGAAAAGAAGCAGAATCTACTGCCTAATATCAGTGAACTATATCCAGGTGAGTACGTGACTTCCACGTGATTGTCTTGCAGCAGTTTATGTTTTATAAACTCAAGCCAGCTTTGCAGGAAATGAAATGGGGTTGGCAGTGGATTTGGCCACATCAGAGAGCCTGTTTAAACAACTAAGCCCCAAATAGCAGAGGCTTCCACGGTACACAAAGAAGTTAAGGGAGGAAAAGAGGAGAAAGCATGTGACAAGGTGTTCGGTATTACTAGGCATTAGTGAAATGAAAATAAAAACTACAATGAGATACTACTGCTTCCCTAGGTACTAGGATGGCTATAATCAGAAAAATGGAAAATAGCAAGTGTCATCCAGGGGGTAGAGAAATTGGAGCCCCCCAACACTGTTGGTGGGAATATAAAATGGTGCAGCTTCTTTGGGAAGCTTCTTTAGCTGTCCCTGAAATGGTTAATTACGGAGTTAGTAGAGTAACCATCAATTTCACCACTAGGTACATATTCAGGATAGACGAATACATGTCCTCATACACCAGATCTCCTGCTTTGTGTCAGTAATCTATTTTTGAAAATCAGATATGGTCAGTGAAAGCACAAAGTTGAATGCTACTTCCCATCATTTTAAATGGGAAACTCCCCAATCTGTTTTAAATCAGTCCTAACCCCCAAACAATTTTCTAAAACATAGTAAGTAATAACTACCATGTTAGGGTGTGGAATACAATCTTGCTTCATGATCTCCAAGGTAACAAATGTGACTTTCGGGAAGTATTGCTTTCCCTGCTCTAAGATTCCCCTACCCCTTTCTCTTTTGTGGGGCCACGTGAGGCTCCCATGTTCCATCCCCTGGAAAACTCAGTAAATCCAGCCTACTCCCTGACACCTCCAGCCAGGCCCACTGAGACACAGGCTCTGTTTCCTGGTGACTTGAGGAGTACCTTTGGCTGCAGCTGCTGTGGGCCTCTCTGAAGCTGTTCCCAGCCCAGCTAAGAGAGTCACCTGCCTTTCAGCGGTTTCCCAGCCTGCTCCTGCAAAGACCTGACTTATATTTTCTAAGCTGCCCTCCAGCACTACTCTACAAAGCAGGAGATGGGATGTGGCTGCCCTTGGGAAGGAGAAGTTCTTTCTAGATGCCTCAGCCACAGGATTGTGGTAGGGGTTGGGGGTGTACACCCTGAACAGGGCTAGGCAAGAGAACAGGATCTGCGCCACCTGGGATGGCTCTGTCTGAAGTAAGCATGGGGTCGGGAGAAGGCTCTCCAATTAATGTGAGGTCTTGGCATTCTCTGAGACTCGTTTTGTCCAGCTAGAAAATGTTTTCTAAGGAGGTCCTCTTCCTCCTTTCAGAATCCTCCACTGTGATCAATGTCCCTCAGAGGTCAGAAGCAGAAATGTGAAACCCTAGTGCCCAGAGACAATGAATCACCTATGAGAGACAGTCACCAGGTTCTGTAGCCAAAGAGCTGAGGACATTCGACTTCCATAAGAGCTCACCTTCTCCCTCCCCAAGTCCTCCCTGACACGCTCCCCCCATCTCATTTCCCTTGTGCTGCCCCCTCCTCTTGCCTCCCTTGTGGCACCCCCCTCCACTCCAATCTCTTTCAGCGTGGAGGAAATAAATCGCACCTATTCAGCCAGAGTTTGAGCCGTGTCAGTGCAGAAAAAATACAACAGGTGAGCAGGCATGGCATTTTACTGCAAAAGAGAGGTTGTCTCCAGCCACATACTAATAAGAAGATTCGACATAGAAGAACACAGGAAAATGAATTTCTGTAATGGCTTAATTTAGCCCATGCAGTATTACGCCTCTGCATAGATGTTGGGTGGGCGGGAGCCTCCACTGTGAGTGGAGACAAAGGCAGCAGAGGGGAAGAAGAAATTGTCTTGAATAACATTTTATTATTTCTTTTACTTTTTGAGTTCCTCATCCAACTCTCACTCTCATCACTTCTCCTCAGGAGCATCTGAACTTAACTCAAGCCTAAAATATGCAGTTCCTTGGCTCGGCCCCTGTGGCTCAACGGGCTAAGGCGCCAGCCACCTACACCTGAGCTGACAGGTTTGAATGCAGCCTGGCCGGTCAAACAACAATGACGGCTGCAACCAAAAAATGGCCAGGCGTTGTGGCAGGCGCCTGTAGTCCCAGCTCCTTGGGAGGCGGAGGCAAGAGACTGGCTTGAGCCCAGGAATTGGAAGTTGCTGTGAGCTGTGAAGCCACAGCACTCTATCCAGGATGGCAGCTTGAGGCTCTGTCTCAAAAAAAAAAAAAAAAAAATGCAGTTCCTGTTAATGATCCAAAGAAAAACCCTTTCTATAGACTGGCAGGCTTGTGCCAGTTTAAGAAAGCAGTTAAATGGTTTGTATTGATTTTCCTACACAACTTCAGTCAAAGAGGTGTTTACAATTGCCACTGTTGAAAATTAAACATTTTAATATTCTGGGATTTAACCTCCTGAATTTCTAATTGCCCCTCCTTTTTCATCATCATTTTGGTATTGTCCTTTATTTGCATTTTTTTTTTTTTATGTAATCCTGATTTTCATCCCAATGATTCTTGGATTCTTTTCTTGCTTTGGGTTCAGTGACATCTGGGCCTATCATCATCATTGTTGCCATCATCATGATGGCAACATATGGTTTGCATTGCTAAATCCCAGACATTCAAAAAGTTGAATTACTTGCATTAATTTATTCAAGTCTATTTTTATTTCTAGACGAGGACAGATGTATACAGTTTTTTACTTTTGAGGTGATCATTTGCTTATTTCGTGGGAATAGACTGTCAAGGATTTAAAATATCGTGAATGAGAAGCATATTTTATGAGTCCTAGCTCCCTCTGCCATGTTATTAACTATTTTAACATTTGGTCAGTGCTGAATAGTTATAGAAGTCTACCCTGTAAATCATTTTTCTCAAAGCTTAAATATTTCATTTTGCTTTTTTTTTGATCTTGGTTCATCTAATTTCTTACAATTCCATAGCCATGTAATATAAAATGGAGCCAATCATAAAAAATCTGATATTTTAGAGGACTGTGATTCTTTTTCATTGTCAATAATATGAACTATAACTCTACAATGTGATCCTTAAGGCCAAGTATGTTCCAATTATGGTGTGGAAGATATTTAATAAAATGCTATTTGTGTTTAGCTGCATGATGCAGGCTGCTCAATACCAGCAATTGATGGTAACTAGTGAAGTACAGACTCTGATAAGGAGATTAATGCATTAGAATTTGGTACAGCAAACCTCAGAGTTTGGACTAAACAAAAGAAAAGTGGTATTCATGTTTTTAAAAGTATTTCATTTGGAGATGAAACAGACACATTTCTACCTTAAAAATAGGAGCTGGGGAGGGGAGGGGGAGGATGGGTGGAGGGAGGGTTATTAGTGGGATCACACTTATGGTGCATCTTACAAGGGTACAAGTGAAAATTACTAAACGTAGAATATAAATGTCTTCATATAGTGATTAAAAGGTCATGAAGGCTATGTTAAATAGTTCAATGAAAATATTTCAGATTAAAAAAAATATTTCAGATTGTATATAAAGCAGATTGTGCCCCATGATTGCACCAATGTACACAATTATGATTTAATAAAAATTGAAAAAAAATAAAATAGGAGCTAAAGGCACACAAATGTTGAATACTGAATAATACAAATATTGGTTAGAAAATAGTATATCAATCAGAAGATAATCTTGTAGTTGACAACAGAAGTCCACCAGGAAATGTTTAATTTGTTCACATTATTGTCATTGGCAAAACCAAGTAGGTAAGAAATTAACTTAATTAATCTTGATTCTTCAGAAGAAATGGTACAAATTTAGAATAGCTATTCCTTTCTACCAAGGCAATACATCTTCTATAGTAACAGCTAAAGGATAAGAACCACTTATAAGTATGTATTACTTTGAATAGTGGCACTAGAATAAATAATTTAGAAAAACAAGAGCATTGGTCAATTTTGGGATGCTGTAGCTATTTTCTCTTCTTAGAGCATGGGTGAAGACCCATAAAACATTCCATTTCTCTCCAGTATGAGTCAAGGGTCAAGAGGAGCAATTAAGAGCTAATCTGAAGTGATACATATACAGGTATATCCCAAGGTGAAGGATATCATGCCCATTGTTTCCTCAGGCTACACATGGAGGGAATGGATGCCTTAACATTAGTATTATTTCCATCATTTCTTCATAATCACAGGCTAATATAAAATCTTCCATCAATTTAATTATTTAAATGCTTTTTGGGTAAGTAGTTATTAATTCTTTTGAACCATATTTGTAGCTAAAGATGAAATAACAGGAAAAATTACTAATTAATATATTTTGGTAAATTCAAGTACATGGCTTTTATTAAAGGGAAGATTAAATTGATTAAATGATTTTGTAATTAAAATAGATTATTATCAACATGTGAAATATTGAGGGAGAAGATCATTATGCTCATCAAGAAGAAAGGTGGCTTTAAGAAAATAGATTTCCATTTTGGAGGTGATATGTAAAGAAAAGCTAAATTAACTCCACCACAGATTCCACTTGAAACTCTGTGGACTCCATATCACTGTACAAAGGACAAATGGTCCTCTGAAGCATTCTATTCCCAATTCATGTGATTTTGATAGTCTTAGGATTTTCATGCTGCACATAGTCTCCCTCAGAGTCTGGTGGACCTGCCTGTTCTTCAAAATGTAGATGACTGGGCTGAGTAGTGGGATCATCACCATTGGAGTGTAGGTTGTCTCTTTGCTTTTGGGATATATGAAGACACAACTCCTATGCTTCAGAGAGAGGACAACAAGAGGGGCAAGTGGAGAAACTCCTGCTGCTCTTTGGCTGAAGGGAGATGTATAACTGTGACCACTACATTGCTCTACAAATGATGGTTATAAGAAAGGATGTAAATAAGGCTGAAGGGAGATGTATAACTGTGACCACTACATTGCTCTACAAATGATGGTTATAAGAAAGGATGTAAATAAGGCTAATAAAGTGAGACCAAAGTTTGACATTTGAACCTATCCAGTGTCAGAGCAGAAAATATAGATCAGAGGGCCAAGGTAACTGAAGAAATGAGGAATGATATGCCGTCCACAGAGAAATAACTGTGAAACCTTACCCATCAGACAAATGATGAGAGCGAGCCTGAAGAAAGCAGTGACTGTGAGGAAGCAAGTCCTTAGGTTCATGGTGGTTGGTAACACAGAGCCCTGCAAAGGCCATGTACTAATGGACATAACAGCTAGGAGGAAGAAACCTGTTGCTCCCAGAAATACAAAGAGGAAGTCTTGTATAAAACAGGTAGCAAAGGAAATCATTTGCCTCCTTAAGAGAAAGACGACCAGCAAATTACGTATAACAGCAATTGTGAAGCAACACTCAAAAGAAGAGAAAATGCTGAGAAAAATGTACATGGGTATCTGGAGATGGGGGTCTGGTAATGGCACAGGTGATGGTGAATATGATGGTATTTCCCTCAAAGGAGGCCAGGTATGCCAGCAGGTGAACTGGGGAGAAGATCTTCCCCAAATGCTAGACAAAAGGAAATCCCTCCAGGATGAGTTCCTGGACAACTCTTCTATTCCTCATTTCCACAGGCATCTCTTTCCAAAGCAGCAACATCTACTGGTCTTCATCTACAATAAAGAGATCATGGTGAGGTGGAGAGGGTCTGGTGTGTCACACTAGAATAAAAAGAACTCACAAGGACATAGTGAAAATGAGAGGAAATTAGGAAAGAGGAAGAGAAAAAATTGAAGGGACATCAAAGAATGAAGATTACTAGAAGGAGGCAGAATCTATCGGGAGCAAGATTGCAGACTAGAGACATCTTGCTACTTGTGGTGAGACAGGAGAAAGTAAACTTTGGCCACCTGTAGCTAAGGGAATCTGCACAGAAACATCACTTCAGGGGTACAGTGAAGCAGCAGGAGACTTTAGAAACCAACAAGGAGGTCTGTAGCTGAGGAAAACCAATGTAGGGGCTTGGTATGGGCAGGGGCTGGTGGGTTGCCCAGCTTTTTTGTGGAAGTCTGGGGATATGAAAGGATTGTCTTGCAGTGTTTTGAGTTTGGACTGGGCTGCTCACTGGAGCAGCAAGTAGATTTGAAGAGTTTATAATGGCTGGGGTTGAATGTGAGGTGGAGTGAGTCTCCCCTTGGCTGAAGGCAGGTCACCGCCATTGTGGGAAGACAGAGAGCTAGGGAGGAACAGTCTATGGGATCTTAGTGTACCAGCTCTGGTGTACCTGCTGACCTCCAGTGGCCATCTTTGGGGTGAGCTGAATGTCTCCTGCACCCCAGAAGGGCCACTTAGTTGTTAGGGTAACTTGTCTGACTGGCTTCCTAAGGAAGACTGGTAAGAGCTTTGAGATCCCAGTCTCATTGGGACTGAATGCTGACAAAGTGAACAGGTCTGGACAGAGGGCAAAGAAGGTAAGAAGAAAAGATCTGGTCTCCTTTGCAACTAGAGAGCGGCTTCTGACTCCCATCATATACAGTACATCCAACATGTGTTCTCTGACTCTTGACACCACAGCACCACCTGGTGTCCAGGTAATATATGCTACATATCTGTATATATATGTGTACATGTGTATATATATTAATACACACACACACACACACACACACATGCCCCTGGAGTCCAAAAGCCCCAGAAATTGAACAATTTGGAATCTGAATGAAAAATTCCAGCAAATTTTGCCTGAAATCCAAACATGCTTTGGAATCTGAACACACAGTACATGTGTTTTCGTGTGTATGTTTCCCCAGTGCTGGGACCACCCATACTCTTTGTCATTCAGTTCATTATTGGAAGTTGTAGTTAAAGCATTTCTTGTAATTTGCTGCTAATGTTAGGCTTTTGTGCCTGTTCTGTGTTATTTTTTATGTAATAACTAAGTGTATTTGTCATGAGTCCTAAAAAGTGTAGTCAGGAAAATAAGAGTAAGAGGAATGCTGTTAGAGCTGCAATTAAAGTCAAGAAATATCTTATCGCTAAGCATGAAAGCAGTACACATGTGACTGATCTTGCTACTATGTTTAGAATGCCTAACTTGACTATTTGTACCATTTTGAAAAATAAAGAAGCTATTAAAGCAGCTGATGTAGCAAAAAGGGTTGTGAGGCTGACCTCTAGGAGATCAAAACATATGGAAGAGATGGAAAAACTCCTCTTAGTTTGGATTAATGAAAAACAGCTGGCTGGTGGTGTGATTTCTGAGACAATAATTTGTGAGAAAGCCAAGGTCCTGCACAATTATTTAGTGAAAGGCATGCCTGATTCTAGTGCTCAAAAGGAGGAGTTTAAAGCTTGTAGATAGAGGGTGGTTTGAGAACTTTAAGAAAAGACTGGGCTGCATAGATTGTTACACATGGAGAGGCTGCCAGTTCTAATTTAGAAGCAGCAGAAAAGTTTGCAAAGGAGTTTAAGAAGTTTGGGAACAGGGAGGGATATGTTTTGGACCAAGTGTTCAATTGTGATGAAATAGGCCTTTGTAAGTCTTAGGTTTTTATATTTTGAATTTTATTAATTTATATTTATATTAACTTCTTATTTGTTAATATTTTACCTTAAAATTCAGTGTATTTACTATTAAAATCATGTAAAAAATTCAACTTTGTGGGAGCCAGGAATTGATTAATTAGTTTCTATTATTTTAAAGTGGAAAAATTGTCTTGAAACACTAATGATTGAAACATTAATGATCAATGTTTCAATGTCTTGAAAACTAATGATCCATTGTTTGAATGGATTAAGTTTGGATTCTGAGGTATCATTATGTACACACACATACAAAATGTTTTACATTTTTCTTCCTTTTTCCGTTTTTTTCTTTAGTTATTTTTAGTTTTTAACTCTTCCTGCCTCCCATTACTGTTGGTATTCTTGTTTGGTTTTTTGTAATGGTTTGGTTGTATTTTTATTTTTCAGTTTTACTTTTTTCAACAGCAACAGCTCCTTGATTTTTCTTATGGATTTTCAGTCCCTTTTATTCTTTCTTTCTTTTTTATTTCTCTCCTTTTGCTCTTATTATTGTAGAGATTTTTCTACTTTTCTCATCTTTCCCACATAAATTACTTTTACTATAGCTAAGATATCCTTTTTTTCTTTTTTACCTTATACAATTATATTTTTAATTTTTAATATATTATATTTTTGCAGTTTTTTTCTCTATTCTGAGGGTTGGGAGGAATCACAACATTGTTTTTGCTAGGGAGGGAGTCATGCCAATGGTCTGGCTTAAGGAGGCCATGAGCTCATGTTCCTGGGTATTCTTCTAGTATTGGCTTTTGGAAAGAAAGTATTGGTAGGTTTCCATTGTGACATACTGCTGATTTCTTTCTCTATTTGGCAGAGGTGGAATCTTGCTCTCATCCAGGCTGGTAAAGAGCTCTTGGCTTTGAGGGACCAACCCAGTCCAGTCCCCCAGAGACCTAGAGCTGCAGGTATGGTTAAAGCACCCCACTGAACAGTATCATTTCTTCTGTTGCTCTTTTTCTCACTTACTATCCTTTTTCTCTCCTTTTCTTCAATTCTTTCCTTCTATCCCTCTTCTTTTTCTCCCCTTTTAACTTTTTCTTTTCTTTTTCCCTTCTCTCTATTGATAGTTATCTTTCTTTTAGCCTTATACCAAAAGGCCACTTCAACACCTGAATGCTGAGACAGGGTAATTTAAAGTGAAGGAGGTAGTGAGAAGGAAAATGTAGGGGAAGAAACTGAAGAAGAAGAAAACACACATGAGAAGGAACCAACAGAATAATTTTGGCAATATGAAAAACCAGAATAGAGGAACACCCCCAAGAGATCCAGAGGTAGCTACTGCAGTGGATTCCACATATAAAGAATGAATAGAAATGACAGAAAGGGAACTTAAACTATGGATGGAGAAAACAATAAAGGGAATTGACAAGAATGTGAAAAAACAGAACCAAAAAAATGTACAAAACATATGAAGACTATAGAAAGGGTATGGTGGAGCTTAAGAACTTAAAGGACTCAATCAGGTACTTAAATATGCAATAGAATTATCAATAACAGATTAGACCATGGAGAAGAAAGAATATTAGAGCTGGAAGATAAAGCTTTTGAGCTAACCCAGGCAGTTAAAAAGACTGAAAAGAAGGGGAAAAAAGCAGAATGTTTATTTAGAGAATTATGGCACTTCACAAAGCATTCATACATAGGAATTATAGGTATTTCTTAATGGGAAGAAGAACGTTGCAGAGGAATTGAAGCCCTACTGGAGGATATTATAAATGAAACTTCCCAAGTTTCACTAACTTCCTGTTAGAGAGGTATCAAACTCAGAGTCATCTCAACACAAATAGAGCATCTCCAAGACAAATTATAATAAACATGTCCAAAGTCAAGGTGAAAGAGAAAATTCTGCAAGCAGCCTAGAGTAAGAGCTAATTGACCTATAGAGACAGACCCTTTAGGGTGACAGTGGATATTTAAGCTGAATCTTTTCAAGCCAGAAGAGAAAGATCATCACATTTAGCTTTCTTAAGCAAAATAATTTTCAGCCTCCTGCTAAAGTAAGCTTTAAAATTGATAGAGAAATCAAATATTTTACTGTTATACAAATATTGAGGACATTTGCCACAGAAAAACCAGCTGTACAGGAAATAGACTTAGTCTCAACAATGAACATCATAATGGACCACTAGCAAAGTAAACATCCTAAAACTAAAGGACAAAACTTAGCTTCCACAATGGTGCAAAGGATAAAAGTAAACAATGGATCTTCACAAAATGAGATGAATAGAACTCCACCACACTTATCAATTCTTTCAATAAATGTTAATGTCTTGAATTCCTCACTGAAGAGGCACAGACTGTCCAATTTGATATAAAAAAGCACAAGCCATCCATATGTTGTCTCCAGGAAATACACCTAACCAAGAAAGATAAAACAAAACAAAACTTGAGGGTAAGGAGTTGCAAAATAATATTTTAAGCAAATGAAACCAGAAGAAAGAAGGAGTCACTATCTTATTTTTGGATATAAGTGGATTTAAAGCCACTAATGTTAAGAAAGACAAAGATGGTTGCTCTATACTGGTCATGTGAAAAATGCATTAAGAAAAGAATTCAATTCTAAATATTTATGTACTCAACTTAAATCCTCCCAGATTTATGAAAGAGACATTGATCAGACTGAGCAATATGACATCCTATAACAAGATAATAACTGGAGACTTTAGCAGCCCTCTAGTTGAACTGGACAAATCATCTAGCAGAACTAAACAGATACAAGGGACTTCAAGGCAACCCCAAACAAATGGGCTGAATAGACATTTGTAGCTCATGCCATCCCAAACGTAAGGAATATATGTTCTTCTCTTCAACCCAACTCCAAAAACAGACTATCTCCTTTGTAAAATCAAACCTCAATGATAAAGAATTGAAATTATTCCTTGTATGTTTTCAGACCACAAGGCAATAAAGGTGGAATTCAACAAAAATTTTCATCCTCACACAAAGGCTTGGAAATGAAACAACATTTTGCTGACTGACAGCTGGGTTAAGGAAGAGATAAAGGAGGAAATTTTTAAATTCCTCAAACATAAGAACAAGGAAACTAAAAGTTGCCAAAGCCTGTGAGATACTGCAAAACCAGTCCTAAAAGGAAGATTTATTGAATTAGATGCCTACACTTGAAAAACAAAGAAAGCAGATCAATAGTCTAATGAATCATATTAAAGAAATGGAAAAAGAAGAGGAATTTAACCCCTAACCCAGAAGAAGAAATGAAATAGCCAAATAATTTCAAATAATCAGAAATAAATAAAATTGAAAACAAAAGAATCATTCAGAAAGATCACAAAAAAAAGTTGGTTCTTTTAAATGATAGATAAAATTGATAAAATTTAGGCCAGGTGAATTAGAGATCAAAATCTCTAATAACCTCAATCAGAAATGAAAAAAGGAAATAATAATAGATACCAAGAGATCTAAAAGATTATCTCTGCTACTACAAGAAACTCTATACCCAGAAATTTTTCAATATGGAGGAAATGGACCAATACCTGGAGTCACATCATCTCCCTAGACTTAACCAGGAAGAAATAGATCTCTTGAACAGATCAATATCAAGCACTCAGACTGAAGAAACAATAAAAAATCTTCTGAAAACAACACTCTGGCTTCACACCATAGTTCTATCAAACCTTTAATGATGACCATGTATCTACACTGCAGAACCTATTCCTAAATATTGAGAAGGAAGAATCTTTCCCCAATATGCTCTATGAAGCAAACATTACCCTGATACCTAAACCAGAAAAGGACCTAACTAAAAAGGAGAACTATAGACCAATTTCACTAATGAATATTGATACAAAAATACTCAATAAAACCTTAAACAATAAATTATAGCTACACATTAAAAAAATTATACAACATGATCATCCTGCAGATGCAAGGCTGGTTTAACGTATGCAAATCTATTAATGTAATTCATCGTATCAATAGGTGCAAAAACAAAGTCCGTATTATCCTCTTAATAGATGCAGAAAAAGCATCTGATAGAATTCAGCATCCTTTTCTATCAATAGATATAATTCATCATATCAATAGATGCAAAAACAAAGTCCATATTATCCTCTTAATAGATGCAGAAAAAGCATCTGATAGAATTCAGCATCCTTTTCTAACAAGAACGATTAACGATATATTTCTTAAAATGATTGAAGCCACTGACAACAAACCCATAGTCAATATTATATGGAATGGAGTAAAACTGAAAGCTTTTCCACTTAGAACTGGAACCAGACAAGGATGTCCTCTATCACCAGTACTATTTAAATGTTCTATCCAATGCAATCAGTCAAGAGAAGTATGTAAAGGGTATCCAAATGGGGGCAGAGGAGGTCACACTCTCACTTTTTGTGAATGATATGATCTTACACATAGAAAACCCCATATACTTAACCACAAAAATCCTGGAAGTGATCAAGAAATACAATAACATCTCAGGATATAAAATTAAGGTCCACAGATCAGTATCCTCTATATACACCAATAACAGCCAATTCAAGAAGTTAATCAAGATACAATTCTTTTCACAGAAGATTCAAAGAAAATGAAATACCTAGGAATATACCTAACAAAAGAGGTGAAGAACTTCTAACAAAGAGGATTATGAAATTCTAAGAAAAGAAATAGTAGAAGACATCAACAAATGGAAGAACATATCGTGCTCCTGGCTGGGAAGTATCAACACTATTAAAATGTCCATACTACCCAAAGCAATTTACAGATCAATGCAATCCCCATTAAAATAGTAACATCATACTTTGAAGAACTGGAAAAAATAGTTCTTTATTTTGTATGGAACCTGAGAAAAGCCCATATAACCAAGGCTATGTTTAGTAATAAAAACAAGGCTGATGGCATCACTCCACCAGACTTTAGGTTATATTACAAGTCCACATGATCAAAACAGTATGTTATTGGCACAAAAATAAAGGCCCTAGACATGAGGAACTGAATAGAAAACAAGAGATGGAACCAGTCTCTTATAACCATCTGATCTTTGATAAACCAAACAAAAGCATACAATGGGGAAAAGAATCTCTTCAATAGCGGGTGCTGGGAGAACTGGATAATCACATGTAAAAGACTGATACTGGACCCACACCATTTACCACTTATACGAATTGAGTCAAGATGGATAAAAGATTTAAATCTAAGACATGAAACAATAACAATCTTAGAAGGAAGTGTGGTAAAAACTGTGGAAAGCAGGCTGTAAGGCAGCAAGGCCCCCACAGCGTGGGGAAAATTCAGGGAATGAACCCCTAACTGCTTCTCCTCCATTCAAACAACCATATAGTTAACTATGCAGAGATCCTTGTGATCTTTGCCTTCTCAATTATTGTCATATGTTAATGAAATTGAGTAGAAACCACCAAGTCATAGTTCTTCCTTTGTTTTGTCGACTGTGCTGAGATCCTCATGATCTTTCACTTGTCATATGTTATGGAAGCTGAGTAGAAATCATTAACAAGATGATTTGTCTTTACTAAAGTCATTTACATTTTCCAATTGTACTGTAAGACCAAAATTATGCCTTTTGTTTATGCTATTCCCCCATATTGTCTATGCTACTCTCCCCTGGACAACCTGTACAGATACTATAAAATAAAGCTGATTTTGTGCTTTGGTGCTGGCTGTAGCCATCAACTCAGTCCCATCTTTCATTTCTGTGTCTTCTCTTATGATGTGTTTTCCTCATTCTGCTCCAATTCCACTCTGGTTTGCCCCTCTTCCCTGTTCTGGTTTGCTACTAAAAACTCTTGAGGACGTTGGCCTGGGGAAAGATTTTATGAAAAAGATTTTATTATGAATCTGACAAAGGCTTAATAACTAGGACCTATAGAGAATTGAAATTAATCAACAAAAAAGAGCAAATAATCCCATCTATGGTTGGGCAGCAAGAGACATGAACAGAACTTTCTCTGAGGAAGATATACAAATGGCTAACAAACATCATCCCTAATCATCAGAAAGATGCAAATCAAAATGACCCTGAGCTATAAACTAACTGCAGTAAGATTAGCCCACATCATAAACTCTCAGAATTGTAGACACTTCCCACAAGTGTGGAGAGAGAGGAACACTTTTACATTCTTGGTGGGACTGCAAAGTAATGCATCCTCTTTGGGATGAAGAATGGAGAATCTTCAAAGAATTCAAATTAGACCTCCCATTTGATCCCATAATCCCACTTCTAGACATCTATGGAAGAAAAAAAAATCATTTCTTTATATAGACATTTGGACTAGATTGTTTATTGCAACTCAATTTGCAATTGTCAACATGTGGAAACAACCTAAATGCCCATCAACTCAGGAATGGATTAATAACCTGTGGTATATGTATACCATGGAGTACTATTCAGTCATAAAAAGATGGAGACTTTATATCTTTTTTAGTAACCTGCATGGAGTTCAAACACATTCTTCTTAGTAAAGTATCACAAGAATGGAAAAGCAAGTATCCAATGTACATAATTTTTTTTTTTTTTTTTTGTAGAGACAGAGTCTCACTTTATCGCCCTGGGTAGAGTGCCGTGGCGTCACACTACTCACAGCAACCTCCAGCTCTTGGGCTTAAGCGATTCTCTTGCCTCAGCCTCCCTAGTAGCTGGGACT
>CAUYON010080464.1:0-21005 GCA_963573935.1 Arctocebus calabarensis | reverse complement strand
TAGCCTTCATGGCATTTTCTTGATCACTATATAAAGACATTGATACTCTACATTTAATAAGTTTCCCCAGTACCCTGCTAAGATGCACCGTAGGTGTGATCCCACCAATTGCCCTCCCTCTACCCATACTCCCCCCTCCCCTCCCCTTATCACATTTAGTCCATGTCTCCATGTGAATATATATATGTTTCACTATCATTATTATTTGTCTGAAAATTTATGGGCAACTTGCAGATATAATATCCCTTTCCCCTCAAATACTCCATTGTATATTTTCTAAAAACAAAGACATTTTCCAATATAACTGCTATACAATCATCTAAAACAGGGAATCTACAATGATACATCGTTATGATCCAAATTTCAAATTCATTCACATTTTTCCAACTGTCCCAATTAGTTCTTTTTTCCCTTTTTAGTCCAAGATACCATCCAGAATCATGCATTATATTGAGTACTGTGGTCTTTAAGTCTCTCTCAGTCTGGAAGAGTTCTTCAGCCTTTCCCTGCCTTCTAGGTCCTTCATGGTTTAAAGAGTAGAGATCTTTCCTTCTTAAGGATGTTCCTCATCCTGGGTCTGCCCAAGGTCTCCTCAGACACAGACAGGATGATGTAGTCTCAGTACAAGTACCACAGAAATTATCTGTATCCTTCTCAGGGAATCAGGAGGCTAATAAGATGATCCTTCCCCAAGGAGATGATAAAAACATCAGGTTGGTATCTGCCAGGTTTTTCTACATTAAACTCACCACCTTCCCTTTTGGATATGATAAGTATTTTGTAGAAGATGTACTGTATCTAAACCTATGGTGATGTATGATGCTTCGTAATGTGTCAACCTGGCTGGTTTAGCTACTTTTCCCAGAATATTTCTAGCCAGGCTGGGGTACATAGGACATTCTGGAGGTGAATTAAGAAGGTAGAGGGGAGTAAGTAGCCAGGCTGTAGCTCTTACACATTGGCATTTACCCACTGTCCTACCTGCACACCTGTGCAACCTCACACCTCTCTCTCTGAATCCTTTTATTATCTTTTCTGACTTCTGCAGGACATCTGCACTATAAAAGTCAGAAACAACCAAAACTGCCACAGGTTTTAATCCATCTTTGTTTGCTGCTGTTCACACTTGTGGATTCTACCTTGTTCTGTACCCCGCCCTAGCCCCATTTATATCTATTTTTCTAAACCTTGCACTTAAAAGCTTTAGCCTCATACAGACAACAGCCCACTGACCTGCTTAACTGGCTTTCACAATTAAGAAAGACAAATGTGTATAAGTAATCACATATACGTACATATCTACGCATATTTCTGTATATGCAATCTCCTTCTTGTCCTGTTTTCTGCTTGGACCATGACTGATCTACTGCTGCCCACAAACCTCTACCTCAAAGCCTTAGCATCCATTCGTATCTTTCACCTGAATCAATTATATGACCACGATGGTTATCAAATGGTGAGTTTTCTACATCTATTATTCCTTCTAGATGTATTATTCAAAACCGTACTCCGAAGAAGAACTTTCTTTTCTGCCTGATTTATTCATCTCTCCATTTATTTATATGAAATAGATTTATGAACAGATTTATTTTAATGGACTGTAAACCATGATTCCTCATTTATTTTGATGTCTACCTGCTCTCAGAGTTGACCAGTAGGATCCTCTTCAGTCTTGCACAATGTCCCTTCTGACATATTCATTTATTCGTTGGGCATTGTACTTCTAATACATTCCCAACTCTGAACCTGTCTCTGTGTTTTTATAGCCACTCCTCTAACCCACACAATCATCATCTCCTTCTTTTAATCCAATACTTTCCCACTCTCTGTCTCTCTATTTTTTCCTTCCTATACCATTATCCAAGGCTAGCCAGAGTGAGATGATGCTGTTAACCTTCTTAAAATCTTCAACAACATCCTATTTCAATAATTTCCAATTCAATTTTTCTGCCACCTGCATACTTCCCATCTCTTACTTATTTTGGATGGGAAAGAGGTCAGTAGATTACTTGTAATTATCCTACAGTTTTAAAAGAGAAAAACAAAATATGAACTATCTGGTAATTTTATTACCAATTTTAGCTTACATAAAATAATTACAGTGTTTTTGTTTATAATTTTTTTGAGTGTGATACTTTATATATATATTTTTTGAGACACAGTCTCACTCAGTTGCCCTGGGGTTGAGTGCCACGGCATCATAGCTCACAGAAACCTCAAATTCGCTCAAGGGATCCTCTTGCCTCAGCTTCTTGGGTAGCTGGGACTACAGATGCCCATCACAACACCTGGCTATTTTTTAGAGATGGGGTCTTTTCTTGCTTAGGCTGGTCTTGAACTCCTGAGCTCAGGTGATCCACCTGCTTCAACCTCCCAAAGTGCTAGGATTACAGGTGTAAGCAATCTCCAGGATGAAGTCCAGGTTTCCTTTTACATGTCTTGCAGTAGAGAATATTTTCTTTCCTTCCATCTTTCTCATTTCTTCTGCTGTAAACAAGGCAGTCCTTTGTAGACTACTTTTCATTTTGCATTTTATTATTTAGCCTTTCCTCAGTGTCAGAAGATGAGGATGGTCTTTCTCTCTTTCTTGAATTTCTGTTCCTCCCATTGCTCACGAGCTGAGTGATGAGATTCCTCCTGTAAGAAAGATGTGTCTGCACTTTTTCTCCACTCTCATTCTTATTTAATGAGTAAAGAATGTAGCTGTCACAGCTGCAACTTCATCAGCCAGAAAAATAATTTTCCACCATTTGTAGGACCTCTGTAAATAAGTAACATCTGCAGTACTTTTCAGCTCTGTCCACTCCCCAGAAATTTTGTGTACTCTAAACTATGGGTTTTTCAAACTGAACAGGCTGTTTATTCCTATAACCAGTGATTAATTGTGTTTAAGGATCAAAGAATGTACTCAACCTTGTCACTAGCCTCTTGTTAAGGAGTGAGAGGCACATCATTTTCATATCACATTAATAGGCAAATAATTCCTATTTCTGAAATTTCTTCTTTTCAGACAATTAAAAAATCTTTCCTAGGAGCCATAACTCTTCCTGTTACATGTATTTTCATTTTAGGCATTTCCTAAGCAAGTTGAGGGTTTGTGTAGACACTGTCAGTGTAGATGTGATAGCCTGAACCACTTGTACGTGCTTGCAAATCTGTGCCAAATGAATCACTATTAAAGACATGAACAGTAAATCAGGATGAATAAGACTTTCTGTTGTTGTCTTACCATCATAGGGAATGTGAAAAAACATATAAACATTGTCTGAATCACACAGGCCAAAAATTCATAAGCCTCTTTTTACAGGCTTCTTCAGATTGCAGCACTTCCTTCCTTTGAAACCTTCTGTGCTCTCATCTATAGCCACATTTCTTCCTGGTAAATAAAATTCTTTGTATTTATTGTCAATATATCACTAACGTTCTTCACCTTGCTCCCTTAGGTGCACACACTCCCTTGAGCTGTGACAGGAGGAGCTAAATGCAGCATCCAAAATATTTGGGAAAAAAGGAGACAAGAGACAACATTCTTGAACAGGGTTCAGGTTAGCCAGTCTCTAGTAAAATAGTCAACTAATTGTGCTTCAGCTTCAGTGTCATGTTCAGTATTACACCAAAGAATGCCTTCATTTCTTCTTATGAAACATCCTTCCACGAGTGCCACGTTGAGTATTTTGTTAGTAGAGTCACCTCTTGTGTTTTTTCCACTGCACACATATTTGTTGCAGGCATATTTTCACCAATGAGGTCATCTGAGAAAAAGAGCTGGAAATGTTCAAGTTCAGTTTTTGGCTGAGCACTTTGAGGAAGGGTGAATCTCTACTATGTGGCAGAGTATGGGAGATCTGTAAGATCACCACTGTGATCGCATTATAGGTTGTGTATTATTATCACTTTATTGTTCATCACTAGCTTCAGATTCTTGGAAAAACATCACTGCGTAAAGAAAGAGTTTCTTCATGCTCACTTTCATCACTAAACTCTCCTTCAAACTCACTGTTCTCAAAATCTACACTGCAATGTCATCACTTCTTACACACCTTCTCCCTACCATTTTCCGACAAGCACAACCATGCAAATACAATGCCTGATCACCTGTACACATCATGGCCTGCCGAGAACCAGACAAAGTAGACCCCTGCTGGCTCACAGGTGTCTGGAATCCATACTACATGAGGAAATGCTTCAGACAGGCTCCCACAGCAGAGTGGGTGAATAAACTGCAACAACAACAAAAAAATGTGTTGGACATTTTCCAACATCAGAACTGAACAGGAAAATTATTATGTCCTACATGGTCCAATATAGATAGGATCGGAAAAGGTTGTAAAAACAAAATCCACATTTTTTTCCAATAGCCAGAGAGTCACTACACTGTTAAGCATTGCCTACCTCTCATATTTTGCTTCCTAGGCTCTAGCCACCATAACCTATTTATTTTTCTATTTCTCAAATAAGCCAAAGTTGTTACCTTCCTATGCCTTTACATATGCTCTGAAATACTTTTCACTTCCTCTGTGAAAATTTCTTTGGCTATTTGTGTCTCAGCTTACATATCATGTTTCTAGAAAAGCCTTTCTGATGATGTAAAGGCACAGCAATTTATTTCAGTCCTGCTGAATTACATTAGTTTGTTCATTTTCTTTATAGTGTTTATCAGAGTGTTTATCACTGTTCATGTGTTTATATATTATTTGTGTGCCCCAAGTAAGATGTTAGATGCATGAGGCCTGGGAATTACATCTATTTTCTTCACTGGTATATCTTGGTACCTAGTATGATACATACTATGTTTTATGCTGAGTATATACTTAACAAATATTATATGCTACATAAAATAAATAAAACTGGAGAAGATGTTATTTTAAAAGGATTCCAAGTTGAGTACAGTGTCTTACACGTGTAATCCTAGCACTCTGGGAGGTCAGGGTAGGAGGAACCCGAGAGCTTAGAAGTTGGAGACCAGTGTAAGCAAGAGTGAGACCCTATTTCCACTAAAAAAAGAAAAAATTAACTGGGTGCCAGTGGTGTATGCCTGTAGTCCCAACTACTTGGGCGGCTGAGGGAGGAGGATCATTTGAGCCCAGGAGTTTGGTTTGAGGTTGCAGGGACCTGTGTACTAGCCTACGTGACAGGCTAGTGAAAATATACTCTGTCTCAAAAAAAAAAAAAAGGACTCCAAATCTGAGGTTGTGTTCTAATGTGGAAAACTATGTATGCATATGCATACATGCATGAACATATACACACATACTGTCTTTAAATTATTTATCTAAAGGTAGAGTACTTAAGAATAATATTAAATATCCTATTTAATACTGTTACAATTGACCTTGGCCTCTGGAATAAAATTGTTACTGCAGAAACATTTTTGTCATCACTTCCCCCATTAGTGGCCTGATATTTTAGCAATGAAATCTAAGCAATTTCTCTTCTATGGTGAATTAATATTCTGCTTCAGAATTATAGTTGGTTCTTGGTAGAAACAATGAAAAGCCTTATCTCAGAGACTCTGCAAGTGGGAGTCTGCTTAATAGCTTTGGATTAATTCTTTTGCCACTAAGCACAAACTAACTAGCTTCTTCAAAAGAGATCCCTAGCTAGCTGGCCATCTCAGTGGGGAAGATGCCGTGGCACACTTGCTGGTTGCTGGTTCCAGTTTGAGGTCACAGTCGTGAGGGTCATGTGTCAAGATGGCACAAACGGGAGGAACACAGTAATTCACCTTGAATGTGTGATCTTTGAGAACTTTATCTGGATTGGCTTCCCATGATCCAAATAATTCCAGTATCCTCCACAGTCTCTCAGAACCTAGCTGAAAACGATATGCATGATGACATTTCCTGTGGCCTGATTGCCAAGTTAAACTACTATATACAGCTTAGGAAATTTAAGAGCCTTGGGCTAAAGGGCTAAAATGTAACCGGAATGCTTAGGAATCGTTTGTATGCTTGATTTGTTTTACAATGTTTTTGGTCTTTAGTTTTGATTGGATTGTTTTACTGAAACATGAAGGGCATTTAGAAGGCAGAAAGTGAATAGGATACATTTGCAACAATATGCCCTAAAGCAACATCTTAATGTCAGAAGTAAATTATAACAACTTACATTACTGATGACATACATTATAATTCAACGCCAGGGGAATGGCATCAAGGTTGTTCTCACTATGATATAAAAAGAGTTTTCTTTGTATCTTTGCAGCCAGATGAAGACCTTTATTGATGAAAATGGTATCAACAAAAGGTAATAGAAGAAAATACATATCTTCTGTAATGCATGAAAACATTTTTTTTCTGAAGCTTCCCAATACCTTTGCATCAATTTCACTGAAAATGTTCTTTACTTCTTACACGGCATGGAATGAATTTTTACCAGTATTATGTATGTTCCTCCCAAGATGTCAAAAGGAAGCACATCTAGAGTTTGATCTGATCCATTCCTGATATAAGTATTCAAATGATAATATTAGAAGCAGTGATGGCAGAAAATAATGCTTATGACTATTCCAATTGTTAGGAGACTAAGTAGTTTAGATATATTTGCTTACATAGTCTTTAACTTCTTCAAAAAAGGAAAAAGAAAACTTTGCATGTTTTTTCCTACTTTATTTTAAAAATGTATTTAAAAAATGTATTCACATTTTAAAAACTCCAGGCCAGGCCTGAATTAGCTCTCAAAGTATCAATGAACTTGTTAGGTAATTTATGAAAATGTGTTACTATGAAAATATTAACATGAGATGAGGCCACATAAGGAAAAACATGGAAAATGAAAGGATTATTGTGCAATGAAAATAGTGAATCACATTTTTTTTTCATTATAGAGTATATAGAACCTAAGGGTCCAGTATGATATTCTACATCAATTAAAATATATTTGGTAATTGCCAAATATCATTTAAAGTCACTTTATTTTTGTGTGTGTGTGTGCATGCACATATATGTGTGTGAATGTGCGCCCACATGCACACGTGCACGCAGATTCAGCTGAATTAGGCCAGGGTTTCTGGCACACCTAAACTGCTGAGCATGCCCAGTAAAGCAATTTTACCAGGAGAGACTCAGCCATCTTTATTCAGCTTTGGCCCCACTAGATAAATGCAAAGACTTCAAATCCTAAGGGACATCTATCCCTTTTCTTTTAATTTCAGTGAACTATCCAAACTGTTACATTGGTTTGCCAACTCTGGTGGTATTCTCAGGAACCAATAAACAATCCTAGAGGTCAGAATGGAAAGAAATTGAGATCATCTAGAATATTGGTATCAGCCATAGTGTTATACCTCTAGGAGAAAACCAACTAATAATATCCATCACATCATATATTTTGAGTATATACAAAATGGCGCTCTAAAATATGTCAGTGGCTGTGCTGATATTCTTGGCTCCCTACAAAACCTAGAAAAGGGAATAGACTCTTTGCTTGTCTTTCTTCTGACCTAAGATGACTCCTTACCCTCGCAGTGAGGTGCTAGGAGAGGTGAAGTCTTTTACATCTAGATAATGGGTCTTTGACCATAAACAGATGCAGATCCATGTGTGGGAGTGAGGTGACATTTGCATGTATGTCAAAAAGAAAATGCATTGGTTGGGACTTGTAGCACATTTCATGACATGTCAAAGTTGTGCAGCCTCTGAGTGTTTTGAAATGATATTAAGTCACACAACATGACTTGTAGGAAAAGGCCAAATTAGAGTCAGGGGGACTGAGGTCTAGCAGTGAATTTATCAAGTAGTCATATAGGTCTACTTTCACATAGGCATTTATATCTTATGATAAGGCAGGTATCGTTGAGCTATTTTTCTAATGAGATACCTGATACCCAGACTTACTGACTTAAGGTAATATAGTCAATGGAAATCAACTTTCCATTTATATGTATAGCCTTGCATGTTCTGTGAAAAATACATTCATTATAAACCAGAGGCACTTATGATGTAAGGCAGGGTACAATACCATAGGTTTGTTAAGGGACTATGAAATCAACTGGGCCAATGTGTCCAAGTTGTTTGCTGGTCTACACATAGGCATGGTGTTTGGGTTGTTGGAATGTTTTTCTTTATATGGAGCTGCAGGTGGGCTTGACAAGCACATAAAGTTTGAGTATGACTACTACCCTGCTGAGCAGACCAGTGTAATAACTACACTCTTTTGGTCACAGACATCACCACCAGACATCTTTACAGGCTCTGCCCTTGACATCTGTGCTATAAGCAAGTGTAGTCATCATCATGGGAAAACTTGACATACTGGGTTTCATAAATATTTGCTATGGTTTGAATGTGTTCTCCAAACATCATGTGTGGAAACTTAATCCTTGATGTGACAATATTGAAAGGTGATGCCTTTAAGAAGTGATTGGATTATGGATGGATGAGTAAATGGATTCGTGAGTATGCCAGGAATCAAGCTGATGGCTTTATAAAAAGAAGGGGCTTTATAAGGGGAAGAAAGACCTGGACAAGTACACAGGCATGCCCAGACTCAGAACTCCATACAGAGTACGCCCCAGAAGACCCTTCCCAGATGCCAAACCATGCCCTTGGACTCCCCAGCCTCCAGAATGGTATGAAATATTTTTTAAAAAATAAATTACCACAAAAGTAAGGGCCTTAGGGCATGGGGCAGTGGTTGCAGTTGAAGCAATCTCTGGCCCTTACTTGCTTGCCCAGCCCCATGGCCTCCCCTACTCCCGCCTTGTGTGCTGTGCTCTTTGGTCCTGCACTCCGTTCACCTTTTGCTGCAGACACGATTCCACCCTCACTTTCTCCCATTTTCTCTTCTACTGCAGCTGCCTCTGGGCATTTTGCTATAGAGTCTACCTGTATGTCAATAAACAACAGCTGAAGTAAGTAAATAAATAAATAAATAAATAAATAACCTAGTTTCAGGTGTTCTGTCATAAGTAACAGAAAATGGCCACAATATTAAATGAGGTCATGGAACTGAAATTGATTTATTAATTCTAGAATCCTACTATATGGATGGATGTTTGCAGTTATTACAATCATTTTAAAGCAGAGGTCATCAAGAAAAAAAGATGGTAGTGAAATTCCAAACTAGGTTTGTTGACTACTTTAACATTTCTCAGTCCTGTAATTCTCTGTAAATAAATGGAGTAGTCTCTGCATCTGTATTTATGAGTCAATTCTTAAAATTCTTGTGGAAATACTGATTATCTCTTAAATAAGAAAGAAATACCTGCTTTGTGTATATGACATAATATCTCCTATTTCACCTTAGTCTTTCTCTGTTTCTTAAATGTTGGTCTCATCACCATTAAAATCTGCCACTGCCAAACAAAAAGGATGAAGATGAAATTTTAAAGTCATTTCACGTAAAGCTCTGAATTCCTTCACAACTATTTAAAAAATCTAATCAGAATAACTTTTATTTAGAATATTGTTCTATATTAAAAAAAATTCAGTGATGGTAAACAAAATTTGCTTTTCCATAGTAACAATGTAAGTCCTAAATTACAGGATCTTATTACCTCCTTGGTTAAAATTTTGCAGAAAGATCCTATAACTGAGCCTTTTTGCACTTTTAACAAGAAAGAAAATGAATGAACTCTGCTTGCATAACAGTTTGTAAAGTACAAAGCAGTTTTATGTGTTATTTGATCTCTACATAATAACTCTGGGAAGGTATAGGACAGGCATATTGAGGCAGATATTTCATCTAGGAAAGCCCAAGAGACTTGCCCTAGGCTGCACTGTTTCCTAGCAAATAGCATGGCTTCTACTTAAACCAAGCTCCTCTGACCTCAAAGTCTATGCTTTTCATCTCACAGCACAATCATCTTCTCTCACACATCATGTTCCTGCCATGGTATCTGTGATTTTCCTTGTTTGGAAGATTTTGTCTGAGAATTGGGTTTTTATTATATGATTTTGAATAAGCTACAGGTCACCGTGCTCTCTGTTACTTCATTGACAGTAATTGTAAAGTGTCTGGTGCCACAGCAGCTTTTAAAAGATATCATTAGCCCTATCATTCAAAACCAGGGAAATAAAGGGATTTTTCTGCTTCATACATATGTGAGAAGCAGAAGACAGTCTCCTCGACGAAGAAGTTGGCTACATGTAAATCTAATTAGAAAATAACTATGGTTCACATTTAATGAGTAATAATTTTTCTTTAATTGATCTGGTTTTTGTTTATAAATGTTAAAACATACCACATGATTATTTTCTGCTTAGCTAGTAAGGACTTGGAAATTCTGCTTTCTTTCTGGGCTAATATAGACTGACATATTATAATTGACGTTCTTAGCCAGTCATCTGAAAAGGTTATGTTGTTTTCGTTCATTGATCTCCAAGTCTTTAACTTCCTTTTTTTGGAACCTGAATTCCTCTCACACTACCTACAACCAAAAAAAAAAAAAAAAGAAAAAGAAAAAGAAAAAAAGAAAAGAGAGAAAAAAGGAAAAAAAAAGTGAAGATTTAGATATATTTAAGGATTCAAGTATATGAGATTTTGTGTCTACGTGTTGTCATTAATTTTTGTATCAGTAATAATCAAATATATCTGTATTCTGGAAATTGTATGCAACAAATTTCTGTTAAGGATAAATGAGCATTAAGTTTAATAAATAATCCTCTAAAGTGTCTTGTTTTTATCTGTCTATGCTCATTGTGCCTGTGTGTTGGTTGGGGAAATGGGGAAGGTGAAAGTTTTTTTTAAGTGATGCTGACAGAGAAATGTGAAGAAGATTCATTTAGCCAGATTAAAGTCCACCCATAGACTGAATTAATTTTCTGAAATGTCCATGTGCATAGTTGTAATTCTTTCTCCAAGTTTTTTTCAAACGAGTGTAGGTCCATTTACTCCTAAATGAAGTAGCATTGTGTTTTGGAAAATGGTTATGTGTAATGGAATGTGCAGTTGTGCAGGTTTGTACTAATTAAAGAGAAAAAAATCATGAACTCATTAGGAAGTATTTGTAAGACAGGCAGGGTTTCCCACCCATGTTCTGATGACTTTGGGAGAAGCAGAGTCTGTTTCTATATAGCAATAAAGTCATCCTCCAGCTGGTTGATTTTCTTTGGTATTTTAAATAGCCTATAGGGGTCTTTGCACATGAGAAAGGCTTATCTGATGGAAATACTCATCAAGGTATTTACATTTTTAATAGCTCGCTAATAAATTTTATTATCAAAATTGAACTCAGAGGCAATAACACAATGATCAAGAGTATGATTAAGTTTACAAGTTATTTAAAGTTACTTTAAATTGTATTATTCTGGATATTTACCATTAGATCTATGGCATATAATCACAAATTACTATTTTTCATTGTTTTGAAAGAACTTTCTTTCTTTCTTTTTTTTTTTTTTTGCAGTTTTTGGCCGGGACTGGTTTTGAACCTGCCACCTCAGGCATATGGAGCCGGCTCCCTACTCCTTTGAGCCATAGGCACTGCCCTGGAAGAACTTTCTTATATGTGTTTCAGTTCATGGTCATAACATTCCAAGAAAAGCTGTGGCACAAAGTGGAATGAGCAATGGGGTAGGGACATCACTCAAACCATCACTAGCTGTACATTGTTTCCCTTATCTAATTACTTTCTTACTACAGATCAGATTATAGTATGGTTGTTCATGTATTTATTCATTAAAGTGAATATTTATTATGGAAACAAGACATTTTTCTTCTGAAATCTCTACTTTGGTCTAACACATGGCATTGATTATGTTATACACAGCACACAGTAGCCAAATCATCAGGTGTAGTGAAGGGGACCCTGTTTTACTGTACCACAACCTTAAATTGTAATAACTGATCATTGGAAAATTAAAACACAAAAGCTTCCATATTTTGAAAAGCTGGACTCAATATTTAGAAAATATTAATACTTTTAGGGTTGTAGCAGCTGCATTTGCCAATTCTCCCAAACCAATCTTCTTTAGAATCTACCAGTTAAAGCATTCCTGACTTTGCAGTTAATCTATTGGCAAAGGATTATAAGCAAAAGGTAATCTTAAAGGGCAAGCAAAGATTTTTTTCCTCATAAACCTGTATTTTCAGTAGACTAAATTTGTGTAAACAATCTATTTTCATTCAGTATAATCATTTTGATATTCATCCATACTGAACATGAATGGATAGTTCATTCCTTTTTATGGCTGAGTATTATTTCATCATAAGGTTGTATTACTGTTTGGCAATTTAACTATTTATTGATGATATCATACTATTTAAAATTAAGCTGCTCAAATTAGACCTCCCATTTGATCCTACAATCCCATTACTAGGCATCTATCCAGAAGAAAAAAAAAACTTTTATCAAAGGGACATTTGCACTAGATTATTTATTGCAGCTCAGTTTACAATTTCCAAAATGAGGAAACAACCTAAATGAACCCACCAACCCAGGAATGGAATAACAAACGGTGTCATATGTATACTATGGAATACTATTCAGCCCCTAAAAAGATGGAGACTTTACATCTTTTGTATTAATCTGGATGGAGTTGAAACATTCTTCTTAGCAAAGTATCCCAAGAAAGGAGACGCAAGAATCCAACGTACTCAATACTAATACGAAGCCAGTAGACCATCCAATATGTGCCCACATAAGAAAAAAACTCAAATCAATTCAAGATGGGGGCAAAGGAAGGAGGGAGAGGGGACAAGGGAGGACAGGAAGGAAGATTGCGCTCCCACTTAATGGGATTAGTGGGCATGGCACACCTCTGGGGGGGACATAATAATACTTTACCTAAAAATGCAAACATTATAACCTAATTCTTTGCACCTCCAAATTTATTTGAAACAATAAAAAAATTAAGCTGCTATAAGCATTTATTAGACACTATCTTTTCACTTCCTTTTTGGTATCTAAGTATTTAGCTATCTTACAGTTATTACCATTCATTGTTTTCTCGCCCCAGCAAAGTTCAATTATATGTCTCATTATGTAGTTATTTTAGTAATAACTCAGTATACACTATTTTTACAATGCAGTGTTGTTCATTACTGAGCTGAATAGTAGAGATGATTAATTTTACTTTCTCATATAATTTTTGAACTTCACTTTTTCCATTTGTTTATTCTTATATAAACCCATAACTCTTTCTAAACATCCATTAGCCCCTCAATATCTGATGGCATTTTGTATTTTGCTGATGGCAAGATGTAATGTGTACTCTCTTATTTCTGTTTTGTCACTATGCACACCCCTCTTGGAACTTGTCTGTCCTCCTCCACCTTGGATGCTCTCCTGGGCAGCTACATGGCTGTGTTTCCATTGCTTCTTTGTTCTGAGAGTTTCTTACGCTTCCCTTCTGGGGCAGAGCTCTATTTCCTTTTACTCAGCATCGTCAAAGCATTGTCCATTGTTTTCTAACTTGTCAATGAAACAACCAACACCACTTTATATTCTTTATTTTGTGTGTGTGACCAATTTATTTTCCATCTAGAATATTTTTGGCATCTTTTCTTTATTCCTCATGCTCCAAAATTTTGGAATAATTTACATGGTTAGATTCATTTTTCTGAGCATCCCTTTAATCAACAGTAATGTATCCTTTTTTTCTAAAACATTATCTATTAGTATTTCTTTGACATTCCTCTCACATGCACATACATATAAACTAAGCTATTTTTGTTTTTTTCTCTCTTTTGGAGTTTCTACAACCAAGTCATTATTGACCTTGTGAAGCGCTGCTATTTGACCATTTTATCAACAAAATTGAAGTTTCAAGTGGTTCAATACAATAGATCTACTAATAAATGTTTGTGTATACATGAGGTATGACAATTAATTTCACAGATTTATTCTAGAAAAAGTGCTGATACCTCATTGCTGAATATCACCACAGTCACCTTCAAAGTATTCCCTTTGGGAAACTATGCTCTGACATTAGCACCTAGTCTACCTTCAAAGCAATTTTGGAACTCTTCTTCTGGAATAGCCATCAGAGGTGTCATCACATTGTACACAAAACCACAAAACAAAAGTGAACACCATATGGCAAAATACAACCACACATCTAAGACACTAACACAGCTATGAGACACTGATATATCAAGGTTATGAAACCCTATGAAGTTGTTCGTTTAGTGCTGCCAATGTGAGTGCACAGTGACAAGTTTGCAAAATTAATTGCCAGACCTTTATACAACAATAGTGCCAATGGTCATTTCAGAAAAAAGTTTCAAAGTTGCTTTGAAGGATGGACTAGGTGCTGGCATCTGTGCACAGTTTCCCAAGGGGAGAACTTTGAAGGTAACTATAGTGATATTCAGCAACAAGGTATGTAGCATTTTCCAGGATGAATTCTTGAACTTAATTGTCATACCTTGTATATATATATATATATATATACATATACACATATATATTCTCTTCTCTGCATTGTCTCTATTTTCTCTAAGCTTTCTTTTAGTGTTTATTGACTTTGAGCTCTATATTTGATCCTAGCACAGTGATTTTTGAACTGGAGTGTGCCAAGAAAAATTTTAAAGAACATCGATTAAATTATTTAAAAAAAAAGTTCAAAGCATAGTACGTATATTCTTTCTTTTTATTCTCTCTCTCTCTCTCTTTTTTTTTTTTTTGGATCAACATAATTGAAGTATGCCATGGAAGTTTAACTATAAGGTCAAGTCTGTTGTGAAATAAAAATGGTTGAAAAACACTGACTTAGAGGAAACCTTTGTAGACATTTTGGCATAAATCTAGATGAAAATAAATGGTAGGCCAACATAGTTGGCAATACAGTTAACTACATTGGTCAATAGCATATCTCATTTTTATGGGTAGGAAAACATGTCAAAAAATAGAAGAAAATGCAATACTCAGTGATTCTTAGCAATTCCTATGATTTCGTCAAAAATAAAAAATAAGTGGAGAATAAATTCATGAGTTTTCCTGAAGCAAGAGAAAAGGAAAATGAACAAAATTGAGATTTGACTGAGGGATGTCTATCCCAAGTGGTACAAAGGACTGTGTGAACACCTCAGGGAGACTAAATCTTTGTGGCAGATGCTCTCGTAATGGCTGCTAATAAAGCATGACAGCACTGTGAGGGCATCTGATACATTCCTCACAAATAATGCCTTTGAAAATATTAGGAGAGGGAAGTGTACAATGTATCTCCTGAAATTTCTAACAAGTATATTTTAATTTTAATTTCTAGCAAGTCATTTTTAATTTTAAGGCATCCATGAATGCAAAATCTTTGTATTTATATCACTGATAAAGTCTTTAGTAATAGGTCTCCTATCACAAACTTACATACCTACAGAAACCAGTCAGGTATTTAAAACAGTCAGAAAATAGGGCATGGTGATTTGCACAGTGGCATAGGCTCCTAAAGGTAGTCAGGTTTCAAATATCTTAAAAATATAGAAAACTAGCAAAAAAAAATTAAAAGTATACTGGTGTAAAACAGAAACTTAAATAAGTAAAATAAGATAAACCCAAGTTTTAGGTGCTTGTTATCAACTTTAGGCAACTAGTTTAACCTTAGGTTTATGTAATGGTCGGTGAGTTCTCAGACACCTACAACCTTTAGGAGCAGCAAATTTCAACTTCTACCTAATTCTCAGCCAAAAATTACTTAACTTTCCTATTAAGTCCTTTCTTTGTTTTTTTTATTCCTTGCTCAGAGCATGTTTTTTTTTTTTTTCCTTGCTCTGTATTTTCAGTGTTCATTCCCTGTGCCTTTGCCCTTTTTTCTCTCCTTTTCTGGCTATTTGTTCCTCCTTACTCACCAAGGTGTGCATGGCATGAGGGGTTTTGGACATCACCATTTGTATAAAGGTTTAACAAGTAGGATCCCCCTGATCAGCTCATTTCCCTTATTAGGAACATGGGAGGCTCCTCCTTACCTGTAGCAGAAGAGGCCGTGTCATTTAGCCTGCCCTTCAGGGTCTTCCACTGGCCACTGCTTGCTTTGCCAGCCTTAGTGTTCAGGACAGGAGCCCTTCTTGTATCCCAGTGCCTCAAGCACCCACAGCCTGCAAGTCTGCAATGCAGTCTGCCTACTCTCCTCAATGTTCTGTGTTCCTTCACCTTGCTTGCAAGGTGAATGTTTTAAGTGCTTAATACATAGAAGACGAATGTGAATTGAGTATGTCAATTTTAAAGCAAATGAGTTGAAGTATTACTATTTCTCGATTTAATATTCTAAAGCCAATTAAGTCACATTTTGCATATGTTTTATTTTTTTTCTCCTTAAAAACATCAAAATAAAGCCTTTTTAAAAAGCATAAAAGGCATCATTGTCTGCATTTCCATGCCCTGTTGCACTATCAGTTTGATTAGCCAGATGGCAGTAGGTGTTTGATGCTGGCATGTGATTGCTGAGCATGGATAAGAATCAAGGAATGAGAAAGACTTCCAAGTTCAGAAATTGTTGACTAGTAGACCATAGTTCACCTTTGCTGCTAAAAGCATTTGCTGCCAACATTTTAATCATTCAGGGCTCTTCTCCATGATATGAATTTACTATATAAATTCTTGTTTTTTCATTCACACAATACACCCTTTCTTTCTTTAGTTCTCTGAAAAATATCTTGCAATGACAGTAAACAGACAATTCTTTGTTATTTACAAAGGGTATTGTTTGCCCAAGAAGTCCTCAGTTTAGACACTAATGAAATATGAAATATGCCACATTACACTTTGAAAATGAATTAAGTCAGTGTCAAATATGGCAAATAAATGTTCAGAGAATGTCAAGGTTCTTATCCAAATTTTATGCCTACTCCATAGAATCTCTTTCTGCATTTGTATGTCCTGATGTTTTTCTTAGACATAGAAAGAACAATTTAGATTGCTTAAAAAAAAATCTAAAATCTGATTTATCTTTGAGACACACTTCAGAACACAAACCAATTTTGCTATAGTAATACCATGTCAATATTTTTTGACAGAAGACAAATGTTGTTATTATTTCAGCATTTCTTACCTTTGTAAAAGTTTGGAATTTTACAAAACAACTCTTATTTTACATGTCAAAATAGTAAGTTGATGAAAAAAAAAAACTGTAGCAATTTTTATATCTGGTGACAATGATGTATAATCCAGGTATATTGCATTTATATATGGAGCAGAATCCATATTGAAATTTTTAAAAGTAAATATGATTTTAATGGAGAAATGTATCTTTTTACCTAAATCACAAATAACATTAAGCAAAAAACTTACTTTGACTTGTTTCATTTCCAATTTGATTGGATTTTCTTCATAATAAAAGATTGAAATTAGGCCTGTCTTAAAGTCATCAGTCTCTATTCAGTAGTTCAGTATCTGGCATATAAAATAAATAGCCAGGGAGTCAGCACTCAGTAAAATTGTGAAAGAATTAAGATGATGCTTTAGGTTGTCTATCTTTTCCTTTCTGCACTTCTTTTTATACTTTCTTTCCTGCCTACAGAGTACCCACCCTCCGACACTCACACAGAGTCACTCTATGATATTAGACTGTTTCAGACCTTTCCTTAGAAGAAAACTGACAAATTCTTTCAGGGCAGGTACTTTGAATTTTTGTGCTATCATGATCAGGAGATTATAACTTAATAAAAGACGTTAGAGAAAAAAATGAAAACAATACATCGCTTACTAATTACAGAATTTCAAGAAATAATTTGGGAGAACCTTCCCAGAACTCTAATCTCTAAATACAAATGATAAGTCTTCCTCAAGGGCAATGTTTAATGAATTTTATGATAGTAAATTGTTGGATTCAGTAGTGCTGGATCCAAATTTTATGTGTAACCTGGAGCTCAGTATTTAGTCACTTTTTCTAAGGGATAATATCATACCTAGTGGTTTTGCCTTGATTCCTTCTATATCCTTCTTCTTGGTACTATCTGCTTCATCATCTTTATAAGGGCATGAGCATATTCCGTAGAATTTTTCTTACCCTTAGATAAAACATTATTTTTTCAAAATAACTAACCCTTTCAATTCCTCTGTAAAAATAAGGTGATTCCCATGGAACACTTGCTTCTTGGTTAATTCTCTGAACAACCACAAAATTATTTTCCCAATTGTTTAGTCATTTGTTCCTAAACTTTTTGCTCCAGTTAAAATTTTTATTGCAGTTATATAACTTAGTTAAATAGCAAGCAAATTATAAAAAATAACTAAAATAAATAGTATGTATGCATGTACGAAAGAGATTCCACATACACAGTTGTCCTTTTCCTCCATGTGATAGCACAGCAAGAAGGCACCACCTATGAACTAGGAATTGAACCATCAGAAGACATTGATTCCTAGGCTTCCCAGCCTCTAGAACTATGAGAAATAAATTGTTGTTTATGATAAACAGTCCATGGTATTTTGTTATAACAACCCAAACAGAGTAAGATAGCCATCTACTGTTTCAAGTCTATACTTCTTTTGTTTGGCAGTTTTCTCATTTCTCTTCCATCGAAAATAGAAGTTCCATGGTCAAGAAACATATTCCCGTGCATAGAAGGAAGCCTAACATATTGACAATATTCAATAAATGTTTACTGAATGATGGTCCTGAATTCTTTCTCTATATTTTTAACTGGCCTTACCCTTCTTTGCTCTTCTGTTTACCTCTTAGTTCTGACAAAGGTCCTCAGACCCCCTCCACGGTCTATGAAGACAGTCAGAACTAAAGGTCATCTCTCTTCAAGAGATGATTTTGTTGTTTATTTCACAATTAGCACCTCAAATAGCGTTAAATTTTATTTTTAGATCCTCAAACTGAAGGCAATGGAAGAATAGATGTAAATATACTACCATTAGCTTTGGCCAGGTTTCCCAAAAGCAGACTCTTAGATAAGCACTTGTATACAAATGATTTGCTAGGAGGATGCTACTAAGAAAAACAGTAAAGGAGTGAGAGATGTAGCATAGGAAAAAGTGTCATCCTAACCCCAGCCTGATCTCACAGATCTGGAGATTAAAGACTGCAGAGGGTTTTTCCCCTCTAGGCAAGGGAGTAGATTTTGTATTCTGTCTTTTGTCAATCATTAGCTATAGATCTAGCCAGGTGGTTAGAGTTCCTAGGGGCTCTAAGATGCTCCCAGGAAGTTGTTTCCAAAGAGTTCAAGTCCAAGTCCTCTGAGGAGTGTTGCTGGCATGAGCAATAACAGCTAATAGGGAGAGGCTATGGCGTGCATGCCCCAGACCAGTAGAAGGAATCCAGAGGGGCTGGCAAAAGCACAGAGGTATCCGTTAATGCCCAAATGCTATGTTGACCAACACTCTTTTATCACCCTCTGGTCTGTTGGTGGAGGTGGATACCTAACCCCAGCATCTTCAGGGTTCCACCTTATGCTCTCATCCCTATATAGATGACTTATACTTAGCATATGCTTTCAGATTTGGGTTCTGCCTCCACAGTCTGTTTTCCAGTAACATCACCACCATAATAGAGAAGAATATTCTGTTGATTACCCTGCACTTTTCTTAGCTTAGGTTAGGGACATTTTTAATGTTCTCTAAAATAAGTTTCATGTGGGAAGGGATGAACATTAAGATGACCCATTAACCACTACAAAGTGCTATAAAGTTTGGATTCCTACTAATTTCTGGAATCCATCTCCTAGCTTCACACTGAGTACATAAATAAGAAAAATTATTACTTTCATGTTTCTGAAACTATGATTATTCTCTAGCATCTAATATATGGTTTGAGATGTATTTCTAAAAATGATACAGTAAAGATACCAGTCTTAGGCTGACTAACATCTGTTCTACTTTCCTTTAAAGTTTTTGACATTCTTACTATTATTTATAAAAAGTAATGTTTCTGTGAGAAATGCAATTTTAGTTTTTTTCTTTCATTTACATATAAGCAGGAATGGTCATATAATAATAAGCTGATTATATATAATAATATGCATGTATTATATATAACATATGTACATATAAATATGCCTGGAGGTCAGTGTTCATAGCAAACAATCAAAACACAAACATGCTTTACTAAGAGAAACTGTTTTAAATGTTATGCTCTACAGTGAAAAAAAAGTCACAAAGCTCATACACTTTCATTACTATTGCCATTCTATTATAAAATAAAAATTACTTATTCAATAATCTAAATTAACTTTTTCATTAGCAGACTAATATTATTTGCCAGACTAATTCAGAGAGATTATTAACAAGTAAGGGATGCCGAGAAATTTCTAGAAATCAAAATTTGATGTGTTAGAAAAAGGCAACAGAAACACGAACTGAACAGTTTCTGATGGACATGTGGTCCTGTTGTATACTCTATACTTCAGACCCTGGGCTAGAGACTGGTATTGGTCTGTAGCCTGTTAGGAACTGGGTTACACAGCATCACTGCCTGAATTCCACCTCCTATCCCATCTCTCCATATTCCCTACCCCCTAGTATGTGAAACAATTGTCTTTCATGAAATAGCTCCTTGCTGCCAAAAAGCTTCTGTTCTGTGGCCTAGGAACTAGGTACACAATAGGAAATGAGCCGCTAACTAGTGAGCAAAGCTTCTACTGTATTTACAGCCACTCCCTATCACTTGCAATATTGTCTGAGCTCCATATTCTCCTTAAATGGAAAAATTGTCTTCCATGAAACCAGACCATCATGCCAAAAAGGTTGGAGACCACTACTCTAATACAAAAAAAAAAAAAAGAATGCTTATAATGGATTAGGTATGACATTGTATTCACTATGTTCTTTATTAAAAGTGTAATCTTAATGGATTTCCATCAAACAGTTAAATCTTTTGATTTTTTATTTCAATAAATTTTATTTGGAAATTTCATGCATGGAAAGTATTTCAGTCCTAAAAATAGCAGAAAAATTAAACATTGCTGTTTGCCTGTCTGCAAGAGGCACAAGGCTACTTTGGCATTAATATGCACACATATCTCAAATAATTAGGAGTTGTTTTTTTTTTGTTTTTTTTTTATAATTTTATTGAATCATAATTCTGTACATTGGTGCAATCATAGGGCACGATTCATATACATTCAGAAATGTTTTGATCGTACTGTTACAGATAGCCTTCATGGCATTTTCTTGATCACTATAT
>CAUYON010080463.1:0-98531 GCA_963573935.1 Arctocebus calabarensis | reverse complement strand
GTCTCACTTTATCGCCCTGGGTAGAGTGCCGTGGCGTCACACTGCTCACGGCAACCTCCAGCTCTTGGGCTTAAGCGATTCTCTTGCCTCAGCCTCCCTAGTAGTTGGGACTACAGGCGCCCGCCACAGCGCCCGGCTTAGGTAATTTTATTTTTGATCCCAGATCAGGTCTCCCAAAGGGTTGAAAAAATTATTAAGGAAAAAAGGTAAGTTATAAAAGAGAACACTTGCTTTTGTGTAAAATTTTTAAGTACATTGAGATTTAGGTATCTGTGTTGGAATCTGCATAAATTTTTTTCTGGGACATATCCTAAGAAAGACTTCATTTTGTTCTGTTTGAATTTTATAATTGTGAACACTTTCTTTGTTGTTTTGTTTTGATGTCAATACGGTTTACTAGACTGTGGAATTCAGGGCCACTTTCAGTTTCCTTACATTTTTCGGCATTAAAACAAAACAAAACACACATTACTAAAAGAAAACAGGCCAGAGGAGGAAAGCAGTTTGCCCTAGGTTAAAAGCTCATCAGAACTTGAGAGTCTTGACCTGTAGCAAGCAGCCTCATTACAAACCCTAGCATCATTACAAAAGCAGGAGAAAAAGTTCTAGAAGCAAAAGAGTTGCCTATGTTATGCTGGTTCATGTCTTATGTCAGTTCTTGAAACAGACTGGACTCAAGGTAAAAAAAAAAGAAAGAAAGAAAGAAAGAAAAAGGCCCCAGAACTGTAGTTTTTCTGGCCAGGAAAAACTAAGAGGGCATTCTATCAGACCCACACTCTTAATTTTCAAAGTTTACAAACCACAAAAGGAAATATAAGGGATGCACCATAAGGAGTACACCGGTGCCTATTCATGACCACTTTCTCCAGAGTGCTAAGCACACTTCATCTTGTTAAGATAATTGATTTTTTTTCCACTTTGTTCATTTTACCAATCTGATGTGGCATCTCCTCATGCATAAAAAACAACCCAAGGTGAGCTGTTCTGACTAAAGCTGGATTGGGAGCTCTCCCTCTTCTCTCCCCAAGCATCCCCTGGGACACCTCAATAAATCTCTCCAACTCCTTCAAGCAGTCTGAAAACCAGGTCCTAATCCACTAGCCATTAGTGCTCCTAATACTCCCAGGAAAAAGGGGGATTCAGGATCATTCCCACTTTTATAGATGGGAAAATTGAGACTTTAGGAGGTAGAGTGTGTCTAGGACAAGAACCTGCTCCTACCCCTGACCCTCACAGCTCAGAGAGACATCAGTATTAGAATGAGGGGTTCCAGGAAAGCCAAGGTGGGAAAGGTTGACCAAGGGGCACATCAGTGGGGACTCCATCCCCAAATGCTGAATATCTATGCTCAGGGTACCTTGGAAGGTGCAGGTTACCTGTGTGTGATCCACAGTGGTGACTCTGGTCTGCAGTACAGCCTCTGGCTCAATCTTCTTTCTAATGGCCAGACTGCTGACAGTCATGGTTTCCGTTTTCACGGGCTGTAGGGAGATGAGGGGGAATGTTCCGTAACTCAAGCTCCGGCATGATTCCTGTTCACAGGCAACTGTGGTGTAGGGTCATCAGGTTATCTCCTACCACCACAGCTGGCCAAGGGTCTGGAAGGACATGCAGGTCAGGGTGAAAGAGGTGTTATATCACAGATAAACAATCTGAGAGCCAGAATTGGCATAAGGAGGGCCTGCCCCACACCCCTGTACCATACAAATTAATGGTGGTTGCATGCTGCCATTAGGAGAACATTTACTAATACACTGTGCCAGGTCCCACACTAAGTGTTTCCCTTACATACATGAGTGCCTGAACCCTGGAAGACTTCATGAATTCTTCCAACTGCTTCAGCTGAACTCTTTTAGAGCAGGAGCCACACATGCTTAAGCAGTGGTTCTCAACCTGTGGGTCACGACCAATGAAAATACATCCTGCATATCAGATATTTACATTGTGATTCATGACAGTAGCAAAATTACAGTTATGAAGTAGCAACAAAAATAATTTTATGGTTGGGGGTCACCACAACATGAGGAACTAAAGGGTCGCAGCATTAGGAAGGTTGAGAACCACTATGCTTAAGGCTTCCAGAGGGTCAGGCAGGAGATGTACATGAGTGAAGCAGGCTCCCTGAGGACTGGGGTGAAATGGAAAGCATGGGATGCCACTCAGGTATGCCCAGCTGTGACCATGGCCTCTCTCTGAGTGAGTGACTGAGTTTTTTAAAAAAGTGTAAGAAGGCTCGGCACCTGTGGCTCAGCAGGCTAAGGCATCAGCCATGTATACCTGAGCTGGTGGGTTCTAATCCAGCCCGGGCCCGCCAAACAACAATGATGGCTGCAACCAAAAAATGGCCGGGCATTGTGGCGGGTGTCTGCAGTCCCAGCTACTTGGGAGGCAGAGGCAGGAGACTCACTTGAGCCCAGGAATTGGAGGTTGCTGTGAGCTGTGAGAGAGCCACGTCACTCTACCCAGGGTGACAGCTTGAGGCTCTGTCTCAAAAAAAAGTGTAAGAAAATCCTAGATTTTATATCCAAAGTCCTGATTTTTAAACCAGAGTCAAAGAAAATACATAAACTGGCCAGATTTGGCCTGGGGCCACTAGTTTACAGCTTTGACTCTAGAAGTCCAGAGTCCTCCACCAGGCCTAATTCTTGACCATACTCACTATAGGTGTTAACATATGAGAGCTAGTTTGTTGTCTGGTTGGGGGGGTGAGGGTGAAGGGGATTCTCAGAGTGGGTTAGAACCCTGCAATCTAGCCATTTATTCATTTAATCATTTGTTAGTACCTAGTATATGACAGGTGGGGAGCTGCCACCTGTTGGGAGAGCAGGCCTGTCTGCCACTCACCTGACTATTCAGAGTCATGCTGGAGCAGAAGCTTTACAGAATAAGGGGGCTGTGTGGGAAATAGTTCCACCCAGGGTAGTCAGGAAACCCTTTGCTAGGGCAATGACATCTGAACTTTGTCCTGAACTTGATAGCTTTGCAAGGCACAGAAAGGGAGAAAAAAAACCTTCTACCCAGAGAATAGAGTCCAGAAGACACGCTTATATTTCAATGCCTAAAAAGTAGGGGAGACAGACTGGGGCCAAAGGAGACGAGGGGGCACAGAAATGACGTGAGCAGATATATCATATCTTAGAAAGATCCCTTTGCAGCTCTGTAGAGGAGGGCCACATAGTGGAGAGGCCCAGACAGAGTCTGTCCTTCCTCAATGACCATATTTTCTCTTCTCTGGGAGTCCCATTGCCACCCTGAGACTCCAGGGCCAGATGGATTTAAACTGCTGCCTCTTCCACAGGAAGCCCAGGCCCCTAGGAGATGAGCCAGTATCAGGAAAAACCATTCAATTGTCAGACCAGGCTGCAGGAGCCCCTGAGAATCCACAGACACATGCTCTCTGCAGGTGCCATGCAACATGGGCAAGGGGAGGAGGAGTCAAGTGAGACCAGACTGACCATCATCACTTGACCTTAGCAAGCGATGGGGTCCCAAGGTTAAAAATGCCAAGGAACACACGTTAGGGGGTAAACTGACAAGGCAAACATGCGAGTGCAGAACCATGCTGCTCTGCGTGGGGCAGTCATGCAACACGAGACAGAGCTTCAGGCTGCAGGCTGGCTGGCAATCTTCTCACAGGTGGCCCAGGGCCCTCTGAGCATTGACTGCCCAGTGGGCCGGGTCTCGATGAAGCTCCACCGTACCTCAAACTGGGGCATATCTGGGGTGGAGCAAGCCCCTCGATCTGGGCTGTCCTCAATGCCCCCAGATTCATCATCCTGGCTGGGGGCCCGCTTGCTGAGATCCCGGGAGAACACCAGGCCTTCTGTTTCTGAGTCGCTTTTGTCTCGGTCAAGCTCAGGAAGGCTACGGGAAAAGTCTTCAAAGGCGCTGCCGTGGTAGTCACCAATAACTGTGAAGTCCACCTCAGCCTCCAGGCTGGACGTGGAGCTGACCGTTATGCTGGAACACTTGCGCTCGATAGCCAGGTGGTTGTCCTTCAGGAACACTGCATCCCTCTCTTGGTCCTGGTCCTCATCTCCTGTGTCACTCTCGGGGGCCCGGGGACGTGGTGGTTTGACTTTCTCCTCCGAGCCCTCCCTTAGCCCTGCTCTCTATGGCCAGATAAAATCAAAGGAGTGGGGATGTGGGGTAGGGGGAGAGAGAGAGAGAGAGAGAGAGAGAGAAATCAAGATGGTGAATTCAGAAGAAATCTTGGGGCTGTATTGACATCCTGATGGAAGAGCAGGTCAGGAAATGAAAAATACTTCCAGGAAAGATTCCTTTGAACCATAACAAGCTTTAAAAAAAAAAACAAAACCAAAAACTTCTCAAGAGTGGGGATGCTCCTTTCTGATGGTCTCACACTGATGGCAAAGCAAGTACAAAGCAAACATCCTGCCAGTAAGTCCTGGACAGGAGGCTCCATCCAAAGTTTGGATCTAGAAGCTTATCAGAAGCAGCACTGTGCGAAAAGCAGGGATAGAAGCCTGGACCCTGGCCCATCTGTGCAGGCGGGCATTGAGAAACAGAAACCCAAGAGGGAGACCCGAGGATTCAGGGAAACCCAGGAAGGGAAGGCAGAGAGGCTGGAGCCCAGAGCTTTGAGAAACAAAGAGGAAGCCAACACAGTTTGTCAATTCCACTGAGTCTCCGTGGGAGGCATAAGCATCAAATACAGGGAGGAAGGATACAGGGTTGGGTCCCTTGAGGACCAGCTTCCTGGGAGCTGGGGGCTACACCAGTTCCATCCTGAGATCCACAGCCAGGTTATGGAGAGGAGGCTCTGCCCCTTCAGTGTAATTGACAACAGCAGGCCAAGGCAGTGCCTGGGGGGAACCAGCAACTCTTGTTGTCCATCATACATACCTCTCAACTGGCCTGTCAGGGATTAAATACCACACACATTTTTGGCTGGTGGATGATATTCTTTTTTAAGACCAATCTAACACCCATGAAATATTTTTAAAGAATGTGGCTTCAGATTTCTATGGCTTCAGTGAGCTTAGAGATTCACTTGCTGAAGGAGCCTCCATTTAGCCAGTTTCTGGAAGGCTGAGAGGTGTGAGGAATACATTCCAGACAAGCCAGAGTTGAGCAGCCACAAGAGGTGCTGCCAGAGCAGGTGGGAATCTAAGGCGGCGCTGCACCCTGGCCGGGTGAAGATGACTGGGACATCAGGGCACAGAGGGACTGCAGAGACCTGAGAGCCCGAGGGGCTGGCGAATCTCAGGCGCCCCCCCTTTCCAGGGGTGTTCGCTGCTAAGCTGGTGAAGTGCTTCTCTTCCCTGACCGCATCTCCGGATTTGTTCTGGATTAGAGAAAATAGTTAGTCTTAAGGAGGCAGAAAGAAGCCTGGCACTGGGACTGAGAGGGAACCAAAAGCGAATGATAGAACCTCTGGACTGTCAGCTTTCCCAAGGCAGGAGAACCAGGGATGGGAAAGGATGAAGAAACATTGCTGGACAAGCCAAGCAAGATAGGTAGGAACCCGGCAGGTGGGAGCAGCAAGGCAAAGCTCATGTGTTATTTACTGGTAGTAGTGCCACCTTCTCCACAGGGGATGTGTGACTCTCTGGGCACCAAGTCATACCAAAAGCTGAGGCTGCTTGTGGCCAAGCTAACATAGGCCAGCAGATAAACTCATCATTTGGCCTGAACTACACGCAGTCCTGTTTGGGAAAAAGAACTCATAGGAATGGGTAAGCAGCCTCTGATTGCAGTAATGATGAGGGTGACTGAAACATGCTCCTAAGAACTACATAGCATGCAGCCAGCCCCCATGGGCAGAGGGCAGCGGTGGGGGCTCACATGGCCAGTTACCCCAGTAGCTTCCTCCAGCGTGGTTTCACAGCCTGAATCAGGGGACATGAGCTCTAGTTCTGTGTGTCCTTCCTCGCAGGATGCAGTGGAAATGCCCTCCCCGAAGGGTCTGGTAGCCACAGCCATCCCTGGAGAATGTGTAGCTTTGGGGCTGGTAAAGTCCCCTGGGGGCTGGGGTTGGACAAAGCCCAGGTCTAAAAGCTTATTTCGCTGTTGCTCTACCTGTCCCATGGGGAGCTCTGAAGACAGCTCATTTGAAAGGGCTCTTCCTTCACCCTGACTTGTTCTGCGAGTTTCAGCTCCCTGGGTCTCAAATATCCGAATTTTGTTGGCCACTGAGGTCTTGCTAATATCTTCCAGGGAGTCCTCTTGGCCACTGGCCTGGAAACAGGTCATCTCCTTTTGCTTCTCCAGGGGCATGGCCCCCTCAGCATCTTCGAGGACAACTCTGGGCTTTCTGCTGGTGATGGGAGGTACCCTGCACTCACCTCCTGTGTCAATAAGCCCTATATGGTCCTTAGGTTCTGGGCTCTCTTTAAGAGGCTGGACATGTTTGAGAAATACAGAGGACTGTTCTCCAAGGGGATTCTTGAGCTCCGAAGGCTTTCCTGACCCATGAAGGGCTAGGCTTGGAAAAGTTTCCTCCAGAGCTGCCAAAGCCTCCAAGTGACCAGGAGAGGCTGGCAGGGGGATGATCACCTCCATGTGAGGAAATGCTGAAGAGTCATGGTCCTCCATCCCAGGTCTTCCTGTCTGGGTGTGACCTACTCCCCTTTCTTTGGACAGGAGGTTGCCTCTGTCTGGTTTGGCTGGATTCCTGACATTTGGAGGGATGGCCCATGGAAGGGTGCAGGCCTGAGTGTTTGGATGTACAACCTTTCTTCTATTTGGTGACTGTTTCTTCAATCCTGCTGCAAGACTTTTCTCAGCCTTTCCCAGCAAATCTCCACTTATAGAGCCTTCTACCTCTGTAGTTGCACTGGGTGTTGGGTGGATAAACTCTCCTTCCACCCTCCGCTGGGCTTCTTCCCAGTCCTCAGCAAATGTCTGCCCCAGAGAGGGTCTCTTCAGGTCATTTGGTCTTTCATGGCTCTTGGGTGGCTTTACCTCTTCCTCTGAGGAAGTTGTGTGGGCTTTATCCTTGTTCCTGCTAGAAGCTGTGGCAGAACTCCTTGGGCCTGAGGAATTCAGCTGTGGTCTAGTCTCATCCCCAGGAGAAGCATCCAGGTGCTGTTCTCTCTCCTCCATGGGTGGAAGGAGAGCTTGGTCTTCTGGGTCTTTCTCTCCATAGTTTAAATAGAAGCTCCTCTCTCCAAAGGAGGTGTCAGTTTCATCACTTGAGTCAGCTCTGGCTTCCACACGGGCTGGATCCAATAGAAATGACTGGAGTCCTCCTTTGTCTGAGGCTGAGGTGATATCCACCTCTGCTGGCCTGGTCCCTGATGCAGTGGGTCCGCCACAGGTGTGGAGCTCCTCCAGCCCCTTCCTTAGCTCTGTCTGGCCTTCCAGCTGGCCATCAGAGATGCAGTGGTTCCTGACGGCTGCCTTCTTGGTATCCACCCTGAGCTCAGTACCCTCCACGAACTCATCTGCCAATGTGCAGCCTGCAGCCAGAGCAGCCCCTCTTGGGCCTCCCTTGACCCAGGGGATTTCTTCCCATACTGATTCAAAGTTTTCAGGACTTGCGATCATTCTCCCTCGCTGCTGGGTATTTGCTCTTCTGGTTCCCACCATTTCTTCGGTGGCTACTTCAACTTTGAATTTGTCCACCAGAACGTCTACCTTGGAGAGTCTGCCATCAGCAAGGATATCAGCAAGGCCTGCCTCACCTTCTTCCTGCTGCGTGGGAACCACTCTTAGGAGACAGAGTTCTTCTGGCCTAGTGTACTTTCTTTCTATAAATACCCAAGGCTCTGAACCCTGTGTTTCAATTGGAGCAAGAAGAGTTAACATGAAATATCAGCCACTGGGAGAATGGGTCACTTTTTCCCTCTGTAAAAAGGGACTAATCTACCACTGGAAGGTTTGACTCTGGGATGGCATGTCCCCAAAACTGGGTGAGGAGAGGAAGGCATGACTATGCCAGCCACTGTCATCAGAGCTACTCTCTCCAGAACTTGACAATTATTGACTCTCTTCAAACATGGCCCCCAACTCAATCAAATGGAATGGGGTCTCATACCCTCCCCATGTAAACCACAGAGAAATGGAGATCCACAGATGGGCCAAGACTCTTCCTTTTCCTCTTTTAATAATACAACTGCCACTGTCAGAGGGGAAAGTACTTTACATCACATGGCATCTTTGAATGTTAGAGCCAAGACAACTCTTTAAGACATCCCTTCTAATCTCCTTATTATGTAAATAGGGAAACTGAGGCCTAGAGAAGGTCAGAAACTCACCCAAAGTCACAGTTAATTGACAGTAAAGTCAAGAAAAGATGCCTGATTTTGAGGTCTGAGATGTTTTTGCCTATTTATCTCACACCTTGGAGTATGGGTACCAACTGTGATCAGGTTGAAGGGAAGCACTGATTTCCACAGGCCACAGCCTGAAATCTGACCTTTCTTTCTACAAGAGCTCCTGGGAAGAAAACAGATTAGTAGCAAAGATTTCAAATGGCTTAGTGCCAGTTACCAGAATGGCTTAAACAGCTTGACCATTGTGGAGTTCGATACCAAAGAAACAAATACCAAAGCCCATCCCTGGAGAATTCTAACAAAAACCATAGAATGAGTAGAAAAGGACTGACCAGGATGCATCAAGGGAATGTGAGATCTAAGAATCTAAGCATCGTCATGAGTCAAAGGCACTGAGAGTACAGCATGGTCAAACTGTCCATGAAATGGCCCTCTACCTCCCCCAGGAGTTCTTCCAACAACGCATAGGATAGAGTAATGGAATGGACTTCTAGAATTATTATAAAAGCAGGAAGGTCATTGGGTTTTTAATCTTCTTGTGGTCACAGAATACTTTCTTCCCAGAACATGTTAGTGGAAGTATAGTATGGGACACAAAATACAGAGCTTCCTTGTGAAACTGGGCGTGTGGGCTGCCCTCATGCCCTGAGGCAGCAGCCTCTGGTGAAATCCCTGCTCTGACTAGAGCCCTCCTGAAGAGAAATTTGGAAACTGAGGCCGAGAGGAGGCAAGCACCTTGCGGGACACAGCGAGGTGTTGGCAAAGGCAGCCTAGAATGTGGCCTCTGACTCCAAATTCTGTGAAGTGTGTCCTTCCCACTCTACTCTGACCACCTCCATGTTAGGAGGTGCCCCAAAACTGCTCCCAGCAATAGGAGGGGGAAGGTTTCTATGACTTTGGGGTCCTTTTAGGTTAAGATTTGGCAAGGAATCTGTTAGTCCTAACCTACTGGGAGGAGTCTTTCAGAGCCTGTAAGATCTGAAGAATTTTAAAGGACCAAGAGAACACTGTAAACTCTTTTCTCCCACTCCACTTTGCAAAATCTCTCTGGGTCACTTTTTCCCTCTGTAAGAAGGGACTAATCTACCACTGGAAGAATCAGGGAGAATCTTGCCAATAGGAAAGAGAGATCAAAGGAATGAGAAGGTCCAGGTGAAGTCTGGGGTAGGTTTCTGAGCTTTTATTTCAGATTGCTGGATTGCCCCAGAGTGAAGTGCTTCCAGAGCATACAGAAACCAGGGCTCTTTTCTCATCTACTTGGCAAGCAGGTTCCTTTAGCTGCTTCCATTTCTGCTTATACTGACTTCATCAGCATAGCAATGATGGCTAAAGCTGGTCAATGGGGCCCCTTCTGGAACATTATAGCTCCAATTCTAACTAGCAAGCAGGCAAGAGATAAGAGTAAGTGGGGCAGGAGCTGGCTCAGAATGAAAAGAAAGATTCTGCAGGAAGAAAAAGGGAAACATGGAGAGGCATTTAGTTATTATGTGGCAAGCAATGCAGCCCTTTGGCTAAATTATTAAATTTAATCCAACCTGCGAAAGCATGTATTGTTATCCCTATTTTTAAAGGATGAGGCCTCCATAGGTGAGGGGACTTGCGCAAGATCTCAGAGCCAGCAGTGGGGGAAGAAAAAGGGGTTCTGTTTCTAACAAGCAAAATACAGGTATGTAGGAAACTGAAAATGAAAAGGAGATAGAAAGAAAGAAAAACTTCCTTGGCACCAAAGCACTGGTGGAATCACCCCTGGTCTTAGGGGTTGGTCTGAAAGTCATTCTGACCTGATTCACAAGAGAGGATAATGTAAGAGTCGCCACAGATTGCAGCAGCCCTATAGCCCTTCTTTCCCAAAGCCAAGGGACCTTTAGTGCCTTGCTCAGAGTGCCCCTGCCTTTGGTGGTGGGGGCACTGCAGCCAAGAGAAGCTATGCAACAGAAGCCAGGAGAGGTGGAGCCATTTCTGCTCCCACACAAGTAACAGGCAAGAAGGAACTCTCTAACCAGAAGCACTGCTGACTTCACGCTGTTCAGGCTCCACCTGGAGCTCTGGTCCACATTTTGGACACTGTCCCTTACAGGAGAAAGATATTTCATGTGAGAAGGCCTCTAGAAAGCGGGTCCTGGGAGAAAATGCGAAGACTGCAAGGATGTTTAGGGGGAGAGGAGGTATTTAGCTCTCTAAAGGACTGGCCTGGAGGAGATGCAGAATAGATCTTTGGATGCCGCAAGGCAGAACAAAGCCCACAGCTTATTTAGAAGGGCAGGTTTTAATTCAAAACAAAAACTTCCTAATAGTTGACTAAGGACAAAATAGACTGCTGTCAAGGACAGTGGGCGCCCACTGTGGAAGAGGCTAGGTAGACAGTTTGCAGGGATAATGGTGAAGAGTGTGAAGCTCCCAGCATGGGCCCCTGTCCTTGGTTCTAGCAGCATCTCTGTGCTCCATGGCATCACTATGTCCCTAGCTTTGGGATGCTATTGACTTTTGTTTGACTTTCCCCAGGAAAAAGTACTTATACTTTTGTTTTTATTTTTACATTGAGGAAAAAAATTCATGGAGTAGAAGTGTGATTTCACTCATGTCTTTCTCACATGTGCAGCAGCTCTAATAAACAAGAAATGTGTATGATCTCACACACACACAAAATTCCAAAAGAGAGGGTCAAGTATCAGGGAGAAAAAATTTTGCCCAGATGATTGGTCAGTACCTTCCAACCCTGCCAGTCTGTGGAATCCCAGCAGGAAAGAGAGTGTAGCCTCCTACTGCTGAGCCAGGATCTCGTCCATGGGACATTCCAAGGGCCCTCAACATGCTGCCATCGTGGGCATAGTTACAAAGCCTTCCTCATTTATAACACGTGCCCGACCAATATCTACATAACCCCAAACATACTCCTTAGAGAAAGATGTCCACATTTGCCTGCCTGGAGTTCCTGAAAGACCCAAGCTCCAGGGGAGTTTAGAGAGGGTGGAGGTAGGGTATGGATAGAATAGTATGCCCTATCTTGCCACTGCTGGACCTTGTCCAAACTTCTGAAAAGAGACAAGACCTGAGGGCAGAAGGCATTTGGGTACTATCACCCTGATCCCAGGCTTAGAAGTCAGAGCCTGCGTCCAGCATCACCTGCCTCACCAGGGCCTGAGAGACAGAGATCATTTCTGCCTCCCCTTCAAAACCAGAGGTGATTCCAGCTGTTCTGTCTTCCCAGAATGGTTGCAGTCCTGTCCCTCCTGAGAAAATGGATGAGGGATGAGCTGGCCCTTTATGGATCCCTGGGATGAGGATGCTTGCTTGTCACAGCATGAGGACAGCATGGGCTACCTGCTCCCATCTGTATGGCAGAATCTGGTCCATTCCCCTCACCCCAGAGGAAGGGTTTTCTTAAGACCACAGAGGGTGGTTCTTGGAGGCCCCAGGAGGAAGAGACACAGGAAGGTGAAGACAGTAACCTCGGGAGATGCTGCGAGGCTTTTCTGAGTGAACACTTCCAAGCCTGCGGCTGCTCCAGGCTCAGGTACCAAATCCTGCTGAGAGATGTCCTGGGTCCTCTGGGACTGCAGGGGAAGCCCAGGGCCAAAGGATAGGGAAAGAGGGAGGAAGGGAAGGAGAGACAGAGACAGGAAGAGAGGGAGAGAGGGAGAGAGAGAGAAAGCAGGAGAAACACACACAGAAAGTCTTTAAATAGCCCAGCTTCATAAATGTCACATCTTCAGATTTGTGGATTAGGTCAGGAAGGTGCCTCTCCATGGGTGACATAGAGTGGGACTACCCTCTGAGCCATTTGGGGGAGGGAAGCCCATGGTCAGCTGCTAACCAGTACCAAAGGCCCTTCCCTCATAGCCTGCCCACTCTTACAGTTTTTGGAACCAGACCATTTAGACTATGACGCCAAGTCTTTGGCTTAGGCTATGGTTCAATACTACAGTTTGAATCATAGCTCCTTTTAAAAATTTATCTTTGAAACTGAAACCTGGGTTTGGCATATGGGAACAGTTAAAGTTCCCATTGTTTTCCCCTTGGCTGAGATAGGGTCCAACAATATACAAGAGAGCTGTTAGGGATTCTGGACAATGTGGGATGTCTGTAGGACAGCCCCCACAAAACCCATATTTGGATCAGGGATTCTTGTTACCATCAGCACTACCCTCATGCCTGTTAAGCACTTTCCAGCTGACAAAGTGCTTTTATATTCATGATTTCATTCCGCCTTCCCAAAAACCTTATGGAGTGGCATTTTGGTTCCCCTCTAGATGGATTAGATAATGAGGCTCAGAAAGGTTCTAGTCGATCCTTGTCTATGGCATCTCTCCATCTCCCAAATCTTCAAGGGCCACTTAAATGTCACGGCGACCTGTAAGCCAGCTCTAAAAGGTCCATCACTCCAATGTAAGCCCCTGGACTGTAATTCTTTCCAGCTATACTGGACTATACTTCTTGGGGGTGAGGGCCTGGGGCTGGTGGAACAGACTCCACTTTTTAGTGAAACCCATCTTCTAGTAGTTCTAGCTAACACCAGCAGGTGGAGCACACTCCAAGCCAGGCTGCTCTGAGACACCCATAGCCCCAGACACCTGACCACCAGGGTTCAACCTTTCCCTCTCTTGGGAGTCTGACCCACAGCCAGGCCAAGACCTAGCCCCCATGAGGACTGATTAGAGGCCACTCTGTAGGGCAGGAGGTAGGTATGAGAGAAGGTGCTGTTCAATGGATCAATAGACCAGCACCAGAGGTCCAGTCCAGGGTCTTGATTGTGCCGTAGGTGACCATAGAAGTCCTCAGAAGATGCAGAGGATTACCTGTCCTCCATAGCACCAGCTTTAAAGGCCCTGAAAGCATACCTCCAGTTTTGTGATGCACCAGCCAGGGAGCCACCACAGTAGCTGTCCCTGAGCTTATGCCAAACCAGGCAAAGCCCTCTGTTATCTTGCAGGTTAAGGCTATGAGTAGTTCTGATTCAATCAAATGCTCTGCTAATTAGATCATGGCTGCATCACCAATTTTCAATCATTAGAGGACAGCACACACACAATTGACTATATACCTGGTCTTTACATGATTTGGTTTTGCTCCTAGGCAGCTGTGATTTAATAGCAAGTGCAATAGCCTAGGACACAAGAAAATTGGATTCTGACTCTTCTTCTATCAGCTAAACTAAACAAGGCCATCCTCTTTCAGGGTCTCAGTGCTCCTATCTGCAAAATGAAGGTTCCAAGCAGCTTCCAAGAGTCCTTCCAACTTTGAAAGGATTCTGATTCAAAGTTAACTACCTATGTAGAAGGTTTATTGTTTAAAAATGAAACAATAAGTAACTCACATTGAGCACTGAGATACTCTCATCCTTCCACCCGTGTTATCTCATATCCCTACAAAGTAGGTGTTTTTAAAATCTCTACCTAATGCAACTCAGAGAGCTTAAATAAGCTTAGAGTCACCCAGCTAGCAGCAGAACCAGAATTCAAACCAGACAGCTGGCTTGGCACCTGTGGCTCAACGGGCTAAGGCGCCAGCCACGTACACCTGAGCTGGCGGTTTCAAATCTAGCCCGGGCCCGTCAAACAAAAACAATGGCTGCAAGCAAAAAATGGCCGGGCGTTGTGGCAGGCGCTTATAGTCCCAGCGACTTGGGAGGTGAAGGCAAGAGACTCACTTGAGCCCAGGAATTAGGGGTTGCTGTGAGCTGTGATGCCACAGCACTCTATCCAGGGTGACAGCTTGAGGCTCTGTCTCAAAAAAATAAATAAATAAAAATTAAAAAATTAAATAAAAAATACAAACCAGACAGCTGAAGTCTAGACTACAAATGGGTTTGAGACCAGTAAGCAACAGCTCCAGAGAGAAAACACCTGAGTACAAACTGGGGTAAATATTGCAGAGATTTAGCAAGGACTAAAAATAATAGCTTGCCAAGTATAAATACAGCAATTCCCCAAAACTTATCTTCAACTCTTTTTCAATTGAGAAAATACCCCACACTTTCCACTCTGAAAGATGGGTTGTGCAGGATCCTTTTCTGAAGTCACAGAAGCAAGTCTGATTTGTGTGGAGGACCTTTCCCCTTCAGTGGACTCTGAGGAACCTCCTAGGAGGGACTACCTCCCCCTCCATCCATGTTTTCACAATATGCACAAAAGGGTCCGGTTACCAGGTAGAATGACCAGCTTCTCAAAGTCAAATGTTGTGAAAGAACACTTACTAAAATGCAGATCTATGGGTGGCGCCTGAGGCTCAAAGGAGTAGGGTGCCAGCCCCTTATGCTGGAGGTGGCGGGTTCAAACCCAGCCTGGGCCAAAAATCACAAATAAATAAACAAACAAAAAATTAAATGCAGATCTAAAGCTCTAGATCCAGAGCTCTACCTCCAAATATCTGATTCAGTTGTTGAATGTGGGGGTCCTGAAACCTGCATCTCTAGAAATCACTCCTTCCCCATTATACTCTGGTTGGTAGAAAGGAAGTACACCAAGCTACTACTGTGAGTGTGGAGTTTTTCATGTTCAAGGTGGTCCCTGGGAACCAGGATTCCAAGATGTAGTGAATCTGTCTCCCTTAGCCTAATCCATCACCCCATCTATCCCCACCGGTTGCTAAGCAGCAATGGGGGGAAGCGTAATGCTGTAGAGGATTAATAAAAGTCAGTGTGTAGCAACTGCCCAATGCCTCTTTTCCCAAGGCCCATATTGAAGAGTTCAGGGTAAGACCTACCTCATTAGCTTTCTCAGGGGTGCCCTTGGGGGATGGGGAGGCAGGTGAGGAGGGCAGCCTGCGCTCCCGCTCCCAGTCTCGATCCCGGTGGATCAGTTTGCTGTTGGGTTCCTTCAGAGTCCTCTTGAGCTCATTGATGCTGGCCTGGTGCTTCAGCAAGACGTCCTCTGGCTTGTCTAGGAACTAGCAATGGGTGGAGAGGACAGCAGTGTTAGGGAAACAGCTCTGAGTGGGGGATGTAGGGTGTAGGGATAACAATAGTCAATGTCACTGCCCTCCACCAGTGATGTCCCTGTCTCACTCTCCTGGCAGTCCCAATGAGCCAAGCAGGGTAAGGACAATCAGCTCCAACAGGTGCACATGAGGTGGCACACAGCACACTTAAGATTAAAAAGAGGAGACTTCTGGTCAAGCCACCTTCTCTTCTCCCTTGCCTGGTTCCCCAGACCCTGAACACCCAATTCCTGTCGGTCTGGGTGAATTCCTTTCGGTGCTGTGAGCCCAGTCTTAGTAAAGGAGGTGACTTCCCTCTGGTTACAACCCAGGCACAGCAGGCAGCATCTGCCAGAGTGAAAAGTCACTATTCCTGTTACTGGGCTGCTCTGGCTCACTTGCTGGCCTTCTGGCTTACTCCTGCATCCTGGTGCCCACCTTCTGGCTGACACTTGGACTTCCAGTCTCGGCCCCTCTTAGACTAACATGTACAACAATTCAGGCTCTGTAGAGGCCTAGAATACAGATCCTCCCTAAGCCCAGCGATATCCAGAAAAATGGGCCCTGCTATCACACTAGGGCCAGAGGCCAGCCCTCTGCTGTGAGCTACTATCTTCCCCAGCCACCCTGGATCTTCCAGATACCTTTGGGGTACTGACTCACCAATAGCAGACAAGGTGAGATACAGCCAGATAGAGAAACTAGGACGCTGAGGGTGTTCAAGAAGATTAAGAGAATTAAAGACCAGGAAGAAGAGAGGTAAGGCCAAGAAGAGAGGTAAGGCACAATTCTTGTGCCAAGGCTGGGCACAAGAATTGAGTCAAGAATAGCTGGAGTCACAGGTGTGTCCCCTATTATATCCCCACATCTGAGCTCTAGCCATTGCAGCATGACAGAATAATCTTCCTAGCTGAGGTGAGAATGAGCCTTTGCACAGGAGCTGGCAATGATTCGCCAAAGCTCTTTATCTGCCTACTTCTGGGGCAGGGCGGGTGAGCTAGCAGCCCAAGGACCCTTATCTGCATGGCTGTTTGAGGATTCATGTTAATTCAGCTCAGGACAAGAAATGAACAATTTCAGCTTATTAAAATCACATCAGGTGATTCTCGAAAAACCACTGGAAGGTAAGCTTACCCTTGACAATGCTAGAATCTCCTCTGAGCTCATCTCTGGCATCCCAGGATCCACTATGGTTGGCTCTTAAGCTAACTCAGGAAGGAAACTGATCCTGCTGGGGCTCCTGCTTCTCCTCCAGACACCTGTCTATACCTCAGGTATCTCATCCCAAATGGAGCTGCCCTAGGGACAATGTCTGTCTCTGTCTGAGAATTCAAACTTGTTGGAGTTTGCACAGGGAGTAAATTTGAGCTACAATGGGTAGTGAGGCCCAACCTGAGATGTGGCTTGTCATCTTCTGTCCCAAACCTGTCCCACTGGTTCTGCAGGCATGTCATGTTACTGAAGGCTACAGGAAGTAGTGGAACCCTAAGACCCTTGAAGGCTAAAGGCCTTGGGGAAACCTAGTCTGGATGCCTTGCTGTGCAGACAGGGGGCTGGTGCCCAAGGGGACTTTCCCAAGATCTGCAGAGTCGGTGGCAGAACTGGGATTGAAACCTGGATCTTAGCACTCTATGGCTAGGCTCTTCTCACGTCCTGGCTTCTGTCCCTTTCTCTCAGCAGCCCAAGGACTCAAGGATAAACCCAATTTACTTGCAGTTAAGGTTCAAATGAAGAGTTGGAAGTTGTATGAGAAGGAAAGAGAAGTGGTTAACATAGGAGGACTGAGCTGAGAGAAACAATGAATGGGAAGAGGAAAAGGAGATTTTTAGCGGAGCTGGAACAGCAGCAGCCCCACCCAGGAGGAGATGAAACTGGAGTCTGGGTAGACACAGATGTGCTCTGAGGTTCCACCTTCCTCCCCACAACAAGCCCCCATTCCCACATCTGGTTGCCAATAGATACAAGATGAAGGTTCAGGAGAGGACACAGGGAACACAGATGAGATAGACCAAATAGTACTAGGGAGGAGGAGATGAATCTAAGGATGGGGTGGGGTGGGGAGTGGGTAGGATGGTGGGATGAGCTAAATGAAAGCATAGAATGGCCTGGAAGAGCTGGTAGACACAGGTCAATAGGTAAGCAGCGGGCAAGGAGGACCAGGTGGTCTGGAGAAGTGAAGTGTGAAGCTGGGAGGTGAATGGGGTGGTGAGGAGGGAGGGAGAGATGGCTGGTTGTGAGGAGAATCTCAGCAGGGAGCTGCACAGATTTAAGAAGGCACAGGGACAGCAATGGTAACTGGGGAGGGAGAGGCCAGGGAGCAGAGGTGAAGCTGAAGCTGAGATGGTGCTGGGCACAGGAGCCTGGGATGGGTTGTGCAGTGGTAACAAATGAGCTAGGGATGTGAATGGCTAGGTAGGGAGGGGCAGGTCCCATGCAGTACCTCCTGCTTGTGTCTCGGCGTGGTTTCCTGCTCCGGCTAGCGGGATGTGGTAGAAGGGAAAGGATCCAGCAAGGTCAGTACAGCAAATGGAATAGAGATACCGTGATAGGCTTGGTCCAACAAGGAGCCCAGAGCATTCACACTCGACCAAGCAGTGGGAGCCGGGGAAGCTGGGTGGGCTACCAGTAAGGCAGTGAGGTAGTTAGAAGATACGGGGTGTGAAACAGGGAACTGTCTCAGGAAGGCAAAGAAGGGGACTAGAGGCAAAGTAGATGGGATATGTGAATGGAGTTTTATGCTTCTTGCTATCAGTGGGGGTGTGCTCAGGGCCTGTATTCACAAGGCAGAACTACATGACAGACAAAAACCTGCTTAACAATTGTGCCAAGAGGAAGCGCTTCCTGGCCTGATGTGTGTGTGTGTGTGTGGGGAGGGGGGTTGGGGGGGTTGCATGTCTGTGTGCATGAGTCTAAGGGTGAGTAGTATATACATAAGTGAGTGTGGCTGAGGTTGTACATTCCTGCATTAGCGTGTACACACAGCTACTAAAAGTGTACACCCACCTGAGTGGGGTGTGGAGTAGCAAGAAGGGGATACACTTGTACCTCACACTTGTGAGGGCCCTAGATGACACCAGATAGTGCTCTGGAGAGGGAGGGTGAGGTGCAAATCTAGATCTCAGTCAAAGAGGCAAATCAGTAGTAGGCAAGAAGAGCCTGAGTCTTCCAGGGAACAGAGAGCCCCTCCAGGAAGGCAGGGCAGAGGAAGGGAAGAGTACAGGATGGGGAGCATGCCCACCACCCATCCCCACCCCGACCCCGGGATCTCTAGGTATAAGCGTGGCCCAGGGAAAGACTCCGTCTGTGATGCACTCCATAGCAGGGGTGTTTGGCCACAGCTGGGGGAAGGGGAAGGCCAAGGTTGAGGCAAGACCTAGGATCAGCCTCCCAGGACAGAGGAGAAAGCCAGGCTCCTACCTTCAGCTCCTTGATCTTCGTAGGAGTTCTGACCTCTCCCTCCTCAGCCTCTGACCGCCGCCCCCCAAACTCGCCATCTTCCTCTCGCTTGTCACCTTCAGCCCCTGTGTCATGGTTCTCGCTGACAGAGGCTGGGCGGGAGAACTCTGCTGAAGAGTACAGAGATAGCCAAGTGACCATGTGAGACATCTCCCCTGCACAGACAGGGAACCAGTCCACTGTCCAATCACTCCTGGAATGGAGCTGACTTTTCCACCCTTCAAACCCTCTATCCAGAGGAATGAGGTCACCTTTCCCAGGTCACAGGGCCCCTCTTGGTTTATACAGCACTAGACCCTGGGTTCAAATCTCAAATCCATCTCTTCTTAACTTACTTATGACCTTGAGTAAGTTACATAATCTCTCTTGGCCTTGTTTTCCTCATCATAAGCAGTGCCTACTTCAGAAAGCTGAGGTGAGGAACAAATAAGCTAATGAGTAAAAATATTTAGAAGAGCGGCTGGCACAGAGTATAGTATCAATGTTGACCTATAAATGTTGCTGGTTTTGTTGAGGTGGTTGTGGCAGAATATTCACTTGATCACTATTTAGCAACACACAGATATTCTGAGATTAGCCCTTACTAGTGGAAGCTAGAGTCCTAATGATTTTCCTTCCTTACAAATAAGGAAAAATTCAAGGGTATCCCTGCAATAAAATTTTACCCACTGGCATTCTAAAACTCCCTTCCTTCTCTCTCTCTCTCTCTTTCTTTCTTTTTAGAGAGACAGGGTCTTGCTCTGTCACTCTAGCTAGAGAGCAGTGGCATCACCCTAGCTCACAGCAACATCAAACTTCTGGGCTCAAGTGATCCTCCTACCTCAGCCTCCCAAGTAGCTGAGACTATCGCATGTGCCACCATGCCCAGCTAATTTTTCTATTTTTTTAAAGACAGGATCTACCTCTTGCTTAGGCTGGTCTCAAACTCCTGACTACAGAATTCCTCCTCCCTTAGACTCCCGAACTATTAGGACTACAGGCATGCTAAAACACTTTTCTGAATAAGAAAGAAGGGTAGAATTATAGACTCTTCACACCAGACACTGGACATAACCTGACTACACCCATGGACTGTGTCTGGGTCGAAAATAGGCTGGAAGACACTGAATTAAAATAACCAAAGCACAGATTATCCTTGGAGTTGGCCTAGATTTTAAAAAGAGAATAATTATCCTTCCTATTCATATATATTCACTTTGCAAAGTACCCATTTATGTACATATTTCATTTGGTTTGCACGATACTCTGCGCTGATGGCTAGAATAGGAATTATATTTCCCATTTTACAGAGGATAAGTTGGGACCTCAAGAGGGGGGTCCCAGGCCAGGCGTGGTGGGTCATGCCTGTAATCCTAGCACTCTGGGAGGCCAAGGTGGGTGGATTGCCTAACCTCACAGGTTTGAGACCAGCCTGAGCAAGAGTGAGACCTCGTCTCTAAAAACAGCTGGGTTTAAGGTGGGTGCCACAGTCCCAGCTACTCGGGAAGCTGAGATGAGAGAATCACTAGAGCTCAAGAGTTTGAGGTTGCTATGTGTTGTGACTCCGGGACACAATACTGAGAGTGACAAGTGAGACTTTGTCTCAAGAAAAAAAGAAAGAAAAAGAAAAAGAGGGGGTCCCAGTAGTGACCTTCCAGTGGAAATTAGAAGGACCCAGACCTCCTGGATTAGAATTTAGTTTTCTGCTCTTTCTCTAATTAGCTTCACCAGCTCTAAGCTAACTTCTGCTGCCTGCCAAAATCCAGGTTGGTCCCTAGCACAGAAATGAAAGCTACAGAAGAAGGACAGAAGACAGTACAGATTCTCCTTTCCTTTTGCATACACATCAGTTCTCTGGCCTAGCTCTATCCAAGGAGAATAAGCAGCTTCCTTTGCTTCAAATGGACCTCTGCAGAACTATACATCCCTCAAATGTGGACAGAAATCCTCAGACAGGTTTCACTTGCATACCCCAGAAAAAGTATCAGGCTCACCTGGGCATTCAGAAAACTCCTAGGTATGCTTCAAAATCCTTCTCAGGTGTCATCTCTGCAAAGCCCTTTTTGCCCTTCCCATATAGAATCAATTCCTCCTTCCTTAAAGCCATTCTGCATTCTGTACATGCTTCTCTCATTGCTTGAACCACATTGAATGCTTTGAAACCTACTATTCTATGAGCTTCTCAAAGGAAAGAGCCGTATTTATTCACTCTAAATACTACAATCAGATAAATGCTATACTAACACAAGCCCTAGCACATATGCTGAACTAACTGGCCTAGAGGCCTGTTTCAAAGTGTTCTGGATTTATCCACTTTCCCCCCACCCAAGGCCCTACTTCCACCTTTAAGCTACCCTCTACAAGCCTAAAAGCAATACTGATGGGTACCATTTATAAGGGCCTATTATAATGTATATGCCATGAACAGTTTTGTGTGTATGTTTAGGCATTATTAGTTCTCCCTATGAACATAGCAAAGTAGTAGTATTTATTTTGCATAAGAGGAAATAGGCTCAGGGGAATTAACCCATCCATTCATTCAGATATTTATGGACTACTTCCTGTGTCCATGGAGCAGCTGGTGAATGTCAAGGTTAAAAAAAAAAAAAAAAGTTTTGAACTCAAACCTGCCTAACTCTGAATGCTCCCACTGCTCCATATGGCTTCTGAACATCACCTGCAAACTCTAGTGTGTATATCCTAGGGAGAGACCTGGGCCCTGAGGGGTACTAACTAGTAGGTCTAGAGAAGGGCCTGAAAATATTCTGATGTTTAACAATCTCACAGGTGATTCTGAAGGAAACATAGTTGGTGGACCCCATTTTGAGAAGCCCTGATCTGCCTGATATAGGACAATGTCCAGCTAGTTCTTATTGATCTTAAGGGCCCCCCACCCACCAGTCCAACAGAAATGGTGGCAGTGGAGAGTGGTTAGATTATCAATCACCCTAGATCCTAATGGAACCAAAAGAATGATGAGGAACAATGCTTCAGTCTCCAGGCAGATAAGGAGACTGCTCCAAAGTACAGCCAGAAGCACCATTCTCCTGGTGTAATGATAATATGAGGATTGCTAAACTTCCTGGGCAGGAGGCCCAGAAAACTATATAGTTGAAACTGGGACCCCAAAGTTCATGATTCGGGGAAGTTGTGGGAATCCAGACAGTGGGAGTGAATTGTAGGTTAGGGCTAAATGAACCAAGAGCTTCCCAGGTGCAGCAGTGGTCTCACCTGCTATGCCTACTTGGTTCAAAGGAACTTGGGATATGTCTACCAACTTCACTACTCATTTTGTAGAACCTGGCATGCCCACTCCCCAATGTTCCTCTAAAGACCACTCTTCCCTCCCACCTCCAATTTGGGCCATACCTCCATCAAGGCTGCGGGACATGGTATACCGTTTGCTGGAGGAACGCTCAAAGAAAGGTGCAGGCCGGTCAATGAGGGCGCTGGCTTGGCGGGTCTGTGCCTGGGTCCTCCCACTATACCGGAACTTAGAGCCCATCACCAGGAATCCCTTGGGTGGGGGCTCAGGGGATACCAGCCTGCAGAAGAGGGAAGAAGGTGAGGAGCAGATATCAGACCTGCATTTGCAGGGCCAAGGTTATACTACAGCCTTTCATCCCACTTCCCCGCCAACCACAACAACTCAAAGTGGTCCCGGAAGAGAGAGACCTGGAGAAGGGTGGGTCCCCATTAACTCCTCCCACTGCTCCCCTGCATACATACAGCCTCTGCCTCATCCCCGTCATCTCATCCACAGTCAGGCTCACCGGAAGAACGTGTGATGCTCAATGCAGACCTTCCACAGTCTCTTGGCTGACCGGTGGTTTGGGAGCTTAAAGCCAATTGTGCTTTCAAACTGCTCATACTGGAAAACCAAGAAGGACATCTTAGAGGCAAGGCCTGGGCCCACTCTCACCATCAGCCCATCTTTTTGAACCTCTCCCCCAGCCATGTGTGACTTTGGCCTGTTCTTTCATTGAATCAATAAGGTTGCTTGAACCCTTATTCTGTGCCAGGTCCACTGTTAAACACTAAAGATACCAACCATGGAGACCAAGATAGAAGGTTTTGATGTGGGGTAGATCTCAGATAGCAAATAAACAAATAAGAAACACTCGGGCAGTTAAGAGTTTGACTTATTCGATGATTTCAGAGGTGGCCAGAGGAGCTAGAGCATCGTGGATGTGAGGCATTGTGGCAAGAGACAGTGGGGAGAGGTAGGTGGCCATGGAAGGAGTCTGGACTTCAGCCCATGAGTTAAAAACAGCTCTGGAAAGGTTTAAGCAAAAAGTGTGAGTATAGAATGGAGGAGTGGGTTGACATTATCTAATTTAAGGGATTTTTAAGATCTCTTTATTAGCTATCAGAAAAATGGCCTGGAGTGACAATGGAGGCAGTGAGAAGGACCTTATAGACATAGGTGAAAAAAGGTGATTGTTGGTGACTGGTGCAGGGAAAGGAAGAGAAGCAAATGGGTTTGCGTTGGTTCTAGAAGTAGAAGCAAATGGACTTTCTGATGGGTAAGATGGGGAGGCTGAAGGAAAAAGAGGTATAGGTGCAAACATGTCTGTGCATGTGTCACTGTGTGTGTGCCATGTGTCTGTGTAGGTCTCATGTATGTCTTAGCGTGTGCAAATACTTGAGTACTATATGTAAGCAAATACTGTACAGGTACTATATACAGGCTGTATTCATTAATCTGTGTAAACTGAATATATGTGGCTAACTTCTATTTAGGTTCTCATGCGTGTGGACAAACATGCACACCTAAGGTGTGGAGTCTATATAGAAAGACAAAGAAGAGGGATATCTCCCCACCCAGAACCCCAGAACCCCTATCTATGTATCCTGGGTAGAAAACAACCCCAACCCAGCTGCCAGGGCCCACTCTGTTCCAGCTAATGCAGTGAGGAGGAGGGGCTCCCAAGATAGGCTTACCTCCCCCGGCCGGATCTTGATATAGAAATTACTCCTCTTGTAGGAGATCTTCAGAATCTTGGGCCAGGCAAAGCGGTTGATTCTCAACCGGTCCCGATAGATGAGCAGGCCATTGGCACAGACACCTAACATGATGTCTATGCCCTCAGAGTCCTGTAAGAGAAGGGACCATGGAATGGGAGGTCTGGGGTCTGCCCTTGGGGCAGCCTGCCACCCATGGCAAAACCCTTCCCTGAGCTCTGTAATAAGCTCTCAGAGACAGAATTCGAGCTTCCATGGTAGAGTCCCACTGAACAATCCCTCACGTAGTCATTCATTCATTCATCCATTCACTTAGCTTTTTATTCACCAACTCACTTGTTCAATCCCTTGCTCTGTCAATCACTCAGTCACACCCAGCAAGTATTCAGTGATATATACTCACTTGGTAGGCCTTGTGCTATGCACTAGGGATATAGAAATAAACTAAGGCCTGCGTCTTTTCCTCACAACATTCCCAGTTTAGTGGTGGCAAAAACAGGTTCATAAAGAAATACAATATAAAGACAGAATGATAAAGATTGTGGAAAATAAAAGGTTATGGAACTATGAGGAATGGGAATAAAAAAGGTTTCAAGTTAGAGGTAACACAGGGTCTGGCACATCAAACCTTCTGGGAAGGTCCAACTGTTCATCAAGGGGACACTATCTAGGCGCAAAGGGAGTCCTGGGAACTGGAGGTACCTTGGCATGGTGCAGATCTACTCCATACATGGAAAGCTTCTTGGCGTTCTCTAGGAAGTGGATTTCTGCTTCTCCTGGGGTCATGCCCCTGAGGGAAAGAAAGTGATCACAGGTGGCCAAGGAAAAGGCCCAGGTCTGAGTCCTGCTGGCTGAAGGTGGGATCTTAAGTGGCAAATGCACTTGGGTGGGTTGAGCCTCACCCAAGTCTTCCCCCTCTGCTCTCAAGGCAAGATGCCCCCAGATGCCAGTTTCAGTCCACCCAGCCCCCACTTTTTGAGGAAGCTCAGGTTCAATCTTGTTCCCTTCAGGAAATATGCAAAGGCTCAGCAGGGAGTCAAGATTTCTGTCTCATTCTACCACTGAGTTAAGTATGAGCTATAAATTCTGCTTCTCCATGAATGTGAAACCATTGCTGAAGACATTGTTCATCATAATCACTCAGGGGCTCCTAAATATCTCCCACATAAGATATTTCTCAAAAAATTTAGTATCAGAAGCCACTTAATCTCTCCTGAGGAACAGGTACACCTCCTCCTTTCTGAAAAGAAGAGTTATGCAATCAAACAAGTTCCTTTTTTGCTTTGCCTGCCAGGAAACTTGGAATGACATTTTTATGCTTGGTTATAGTGAACATTGATTGAGTACTATGTGCTGGTTACTGTTCTAAGCACTTTATACGCATTAACTCACTGAATCCATAAGGTAGGTATTATCATTCTCATTTGACAGGCACACAGAGGTTGGTTGAACATCTTGCCCAAGGACATGCTGCTATTAAATAAAAGAGTCACGATTTTAATCTAGACAATGTGGCTCCAGGGTTTGTGCTCCTAACCACTTAATTACATGTTTTTTATATCCTCTGGAATGCTGTATGTGATACCTGGACACTAGATGTCAATGTGTCTTAGGTCCAAAGAGCTGTAGGAGTAACCATTAGTATTTCTCTACCACATAGGGATCTGAACATCTCTCGCTCTCTCTTTCAATTATTTTTGACTCTTGAAATCCTCAGACATCTTGCTACCTAGGACAGGGATGACAAATAGATGGCAGACAGTTCATCAGTCCCTATTCCTATGCCAGGTAGACATTACTAACCATTACTAACCAGTTGTAGGGTGTTAGTATCCTGCCCAACACAATACCATAGCAGTCATTATTAACCAGCAGAGCTGGTGTACAATTCTCTGAGAAACGGCATTTGCTACCCTTGACCTAGCATTCAGCACACCATAGCAAACTCTTCACCACAATCTCTCCACACCTGGTCCCAGCCCTCCTCTCCAGATGCAGCCATAGGACATAACCCTCAATGTTCTGTCTATCCTTAATAGACCTGAGGTAATACCATACTCCTTCCCACGGGCATAGCTCTTTATAGCTTATGATGCACTTTCATTCACATCATTTATCACATAGAGTTCCCATAACAATCCTGACTTGGAAGGTGAGGTACTTCCAGCTTAAAATGACTCTGGAGATGATTTAATTCCAGGGGCTCCTCTCCAGGGGAACCTACAAAGCAGGGAGTGACAAAGGTGGGCATCTGCATTGTAACAATGACTAAGAAGGTGTTACAGGCATGTCTGGTCTGAGGCTGAAGGGTCCTAAACATTCTGCACAATGAATTCTCCTGCCCAGTTGAGAAAAACTCATCATTTAAGTTGGTAAACATACAGGTGAAAACGGGGCTTAGGTATGTTAAATAGCCTGCCTACAATCACACGGCTAGTTAATTATCTTCCAACTCCTGGAATAAGGTGCTCTCCACTGCACAGTTATTCATCCCTTCTATTCACAGATAGCAAGCAACACTAATGGCCAACATGTGGTGGGTCTTTAACATACATTATTCAGTCTTCCTACAAGTCAGTTTAACAGCAACCACCTTGAACAGATGCAGAATCCAAAGCAGAGAAGTGACATGACCTACCCAAGATGCCCTGGTTTGAAACTAGCAGAGTCAGAATATGAACCCAGGCAGACTAGCTTCTGAGTCCACACTTTAAATTCCAGACAATAGCTAGCCATCATGATGCTTACCCAAGGACTCAGAGTAGTAACTGTTACCTCCAGTTGGCAGATAAAGAAACTCATCCTCAGAGGACAAGTAACTATCATACCCATATAGGAGCTTAAGAAACTAGGACCCCAGGAGGCACCTGTGGCTCATCGAGTAGGGCGCCGGCCCCATATACTGAAGGTGGCGGGTTTAAACCCGGCCTCGGCTGAACTGCAAAACAGAAAAATAGCCGGGCGCTGTGGCGGGCGCCTGTAGTCCCAGCTACTCGGGAGGCTGAGGCAAGAGAATCGCCTAAGCCCAGGAGTTGGGGGTTGCTGTGAGCTATGTGACACCACGGCACTCTACTGAAGGTGATAAAATGAAACTCTGTCTCTACAAAAAAAAAAAAACTAGGACCCCAAGAGGTCACTTAAGGGCACATAGGTAGCCATTATCATTCCTATTTGCAGAGATGATTTGCTCTCAAACACACCTCAAGTTAGAAGCAAAGCCAAGTGGGGTATGTACAGCATGGCACCTAGGGACCTGGCACCTTCAGGCCTGCAAGGGAGACTCAAGCCAACCAGCCAAAGAGCCAAGGAAGGCCCTGGCCCTCTCACCTGTATGTCTTGTGTAACTCCATGATCCTCTCCTCCAGCTCCCGGGTCTGGTTAGGGGCGAAGCGGAGCTCACTGATATAGTTGCCCACATGCTCCTCAGCATCATAGTCGCCTAGCTCAGCCTGCACAGCGTAGGAGCCCAGCAGGGCATGGGTGACAAAGGAGCAGGGCAGCCGGCCCGTGATGATGTCTGCCCGTAACTGCAGGCATAGGTAGTACCTGGAGATGGGAGAGTGGGTGTGGGCACGGGGCCCTGCTTCTCCCTGGCTTCATGTTGGAGCCCCATGCATCAATACACAGCTCAGTAGAAAAGTTCATAGACACTGGCATTTCCTACATGGACAATTTGAGTATGTTTTGTAAGATGGTTTTGCAACATTTTACATGACATTTTTGTTCATTTCTAAATTTAAGGATTTTTTTTTCCTACCAGGAGAACATTTTCAATTTCTAACTCATTTTCAAGCTAAGTAAGACAACTTCGCTGGTTTGACAACTAAAAAGACATATGGTTTTAATCAAGCAAATAATATTCTGTATACGTGTTGTGGAAAAAACAAACTGTAGGGGTGACTAAATTTCCTCCGGATGACCATTCTCATCCTAATCCACTCCTCCAGAGGCCACCATAGTTATCGTGTAGTGTTCTAGATATTTCTTCTCCCTGGACATATAGAAATCTATGTGGTTTTGATGTGTGGGTGTTTTTAACATGTATTGTACCAAATGCTACATCTGATTCTATAGCTTACTTTTTCATACCAAACTCCATGCCTTACAGCCCTTCCTGAGTCATCACATGCAACTCTACTTCATCCATTTAAACTTGCACATCATCTTCCACAGGCCTGGTGAACCTGCTCACCAAACCCCGAGCAAAACTTTCTTATTTTGCCTCCAGCTCTAAGTGAATTGTCTAAAAACAAATTAGTTTAAAGAAACATTTCCAACTACTAGGCCATGATTTTTTATAACTTTTGTGCACACTTGGATAACTTTACAATTTTAGAACCAGTTTAAACCATTTTTTAATGCTTGTACGGTACATTCAAAAATAACATTTCAGCTCACTTTCAACCAGTGATACTTCCCTGACCATTTTTGTTATGTTCCACCATTTTTTCTCAGTTGCCTATTTCTTTTCCTTTTACTTAGTATAGTTTTTACTGCCCTGTGACATTATTTCTTGGTCAGAACTGAAGCACTGGCAAAAAGTATGTGCAGTCTCAGTGTGTGCTCAGGGCCAAGGTGAAGGCTCAGAATCAGCAGCAGCTCAAACATCACAGGCACTGGGTACGGGGTTACAGACATTTTGCTCAAAAGTCAAAAAATTTAAAAATCACTGCCAAATACTCTGAGCGGTGTTTAATTTCAATCGATTGGCCATTCTGACCCGTTTATTTTGAGCCTAACTACTTTTGACTAAATCAGCTGCTACTACCATCCCATCTCTGGGGGCCATCTGTGCTGGGCAGGGCTAACTTTCCTCCCAGTGTCCCTGGATGCCCAGTGTCAGCCATAAAGAGGGGAGGCACAAGTGGGCTAGTCAAGAAGGATGGTGGCTACGCTGGCTTAAATCTCCTAGCCCTCTTGGGAATGGAGTTTCAGATCCTGCTGCTGCCATGTTGGTCCCAAGCTGACCTCAGGGCTCAAAACAGGGCTAATGAGGCCAAGGCCTAGGGCCTTATCTATTTCAGGAACATCTGTCTTATTTCCTAAGGCCAGAGTCAACATCTCGATCTTGGTCCGCTGCCTAGCAAATAAGCATTCCACATTAAGAATGGACCCAAAGGGAGAGAGGCTACACATCCCTCTCCTGCTGTAGGAGAACTCTAAGCCCATCCACATCTCATGGGTTGAAGACGGGCTACCACCTAGAAGACATGAGATCGTGAAGGGAAACTATATCTTTGAAGGGGCTCAGATAAAGAAAGGCACCCCCCTCATTTCTGGTTTCCAGAGGCAGGATGAGCCCTGAGGAAGCCCCCATCTTGAAGGATGTTTTGCAATCCATTCCAATCTTCCAGCTACACTACTCCTGGCCCTGAGGTACAACAACACTGCACACACAATTCATGCTCATCCCAGAAGCCCAGGCTTCCCTCCCCAGGGGGTCATAAGCCTTATTTGACCATTACATGCCTGACGTGTGCACAGAGCAGCAGGTAGAACCAAAGTCCCATGTGCAAAGGCATCATGTTCTACCCCTCCACACCCCTAGCATGGCAAACTGGTGGTCCACCCAGCACAGCAGCCTTCCCATATGTTTGGTGTGTCCTACCCAGACACAGCCCACTGTTGCTTCTAAAACTTGCATTGGTTGCCAACATTTAAAAATTATGGTTTTTGCTCTCAAATCTCAAATCTCTAGCTTCACATTAGGCCCAATTCCCATGTGACAATGATAACCTACAGCTGAATAACAACTATTTTGGATGGCTTCTGTCCTTTTAAGTTTACAGGAGACCCCCCAGTTCCTATCATACCTGCTCCTCTGAAGACCAGGGTCAGCTGCCATTGATCACTGTGTCTGTGCCACTGTTTTTCTTGCACCAAGTCTGCTTCCTTTGTTGATGTTGTTAGCCTGACCTTGGTATCAGCATTTGCAATAGCTGTCATAGACTGCCTGTGTCCCCCAGGGCCAGGTGCTGTCACCCATGATCTCACATATCAGCATGCCTGCCCCTCCCTCCATAGCCCTACCTCGTGATGTCTTCTGTCAGTTGGGCAGGGTCAGGGGGGTAGAACTTGACAGTGAAGGCAAAATTCCAGGGGCTGCCTGAGAGGAGAAGATGAGGAGAAATCAGAGAGGCCCCAGCACCCCAGCGGGGGGCCGAAATTCTGGTCATCTGACCCCAGATCCCAGGCTCCTGACCATAACGACTCCTTAGAAAAACAGCCTCAAGGGGAAACAATCTCTATCTTAGGAATAATAACAGTAATAATAAATAACAATAGTTAATATATACTGGGAGCTACTAGATACAGGCCCCATTCTAGGCACATGCAATTTTTTTCTTAAGACAGTGTTTCACTGTGTCATCCTTGGTAGAATGCAGTGGCATCACAGCTCACAGCAACCTCTAACTCTTGGGCTTACGTGATTCTCTTGCCTCAGCTTCCCAAGGCAGTGGGGACTACAGGTGCCCGCCACAATGCCCGGCTATTTGTTGTTGCAGTTGTCACTGTTGTTTAGCAGGGTCGGGTCGGTTTTGAACCCGCCAGCCTCAGTGTATGTGGCTGTGCAATGAATGCCGAGCCGCAATTACTTATTTAATCCTCATGACAACCCTAAGTGTTATCATTACCCCACTACAGATGAGGAAACTGAGGCAGAGAAACTGTTAAATGACACAAAAAATAGTGATAAGAGTTAGGATTCAAATCCAGGGGGTCTGGCCCCAGTGTTTATTTGTTTAACCATCACTCCAGACCTCCTCAGGGAAGCAGGAAGATAACAGCTACTGGGCACTTGGGTGCTGTCCATATATATGTCATTTAACTGTCACCTCTACCTCATGAGGCAGGGATTACCAATCCACTTGCCAAGGAGAAGCAGGGGTCCAGGGAGGTAAAAGACTTGCCCCAGGTCCCCCATGTGATGGGCACTGAGGCTTGGTAGGAGATATATACCCAATTCTGAAGCCTAGGACACAAGAACTCATGATGCTACCTTCAGAAGGCTGAGGGGCTGTCACAAACAGAAGATAGGTGGGAATAAATTGTTCCACTGGGACAGTAGGAATAGGATGAATGGCTGGAAGTTATAGGAGTAGGGACAGAGATGGTGGCTCTGCTGGAGAAGGCACTTGCTAAGGATCAAGACTATTCCCCAGTGACTTGAGGTGGCAGAAAGAAGAAACCATCTACCAACACCTGGGCTGTGCTGGCAGGACTGCAGGCAAGCCCTGGGGAGGAAGCTGAGACCTCACCATTAGCTCTGGCTGGCTGTCTTTCCCAAGCTCCCGGTTCTTACCAAACACTGCAGACATGGCTACCTGTATATGTTCTGATTTCTTTAGGCATGAGAGACAAGCCTCCCAGGCAGGCTGGGACTTCTAGGGGACAGCCTAAAGTCCAGGTCCAGGATCCTGTTGACCCCCAGAGGAGCTTACCCTATCTGTGTGCCTGCTTCTTTGTCTCTAACTAACAGGAGTCTACAGGAAGAATTCCTGGAGCCTCTTCCTGCAGAGTCAGCTGGCATCCCTAGGCCCAGCTGCCTGCTGTCATGGCAACAAGCTCAGCTACAGCTTTCCAGCCGGGGGACTAGGGAGTCCAGGAGAGACTAACCACAGCCAAGGAGCAGGGGCCCTGGGAGAAGGCATCCCTGCTTCTAGGCGCCAGGTCTCTACCTACTCATGCTGCCTTGCTGAGGCCACCTTCCTCTTCCTTCTGACATTTGAAAGCTGCCTCACCCCTCCCAATACGACTCTTCTCTCTGGGCCAAAAAGGACAGGCTATTTTCCTGCTCAATTGGTTTTACCTAAGTCCTTGAAAAGAACATAGGATGAACTAGAAGACCAAGGCTTAAGACCTGGCTTGGCCAATACTTGGCTCTATAACCTTGGGTAATAACTGTCTCTCTCTGGGCCTCTGAGCAAAGAAAGGGGCTTTGATCATTGAAGTCTGCACCAGCCCTGGGCAGGAAGATGGCTATTTCCAGGCCATCTGCTTATCCTTTGTCCTAGATGACTCTGCAGGTACCTTCTAGGGCTGTCTTCCTGAATGAATTTATGCTAACTTCTGCTAACTTGCTACGCGACTCTGCATGGTCCTTTCTCTTCTCTGGGCCTCAGACTAGTCATTTATAAGAAATGGTCAACAGTCATTCCAGCCTCCCCCAAGATCCTCCATGCTTAGTGAATGAACTCATAGGTCTGAATGTACTTTCTAAAGTAGAAGGGAGCAAGACAACTGGGATCCTTATAACTTGAAGCCTGAAGCCCCCACCTCCCTTCTATGACATCCCCAACCACAGAAAGCCACTTACTCCGGATCTGCTTCTTGATTTCCTTGGAGGGATCCAGCCAGTTCTAAAAGAAAAGACAAAGATCTTTAGAGGGAAAATGGAATAAAGGACCAGGATTGGACTGGGAGAGAGAAATATCCTGAAATGTCTCTAGACAGCCCCTAGTGAGGAACACCCTTCCTGAGCTGAGGATACACCACCAGGCCTGGGATTCAGTGCCCTGGAGCTGGCATTGCCTTGAGACAGCCATAATTACAAGATGATGACATTGTAATGGGACTGGCAGGAAGGAGAAAACTTAGACAAGAGGCTCCCAGGGCTAGGGAAGAGGTACTGGCAGAGAATGTCTCAGTCTCCCCCTCTCCCAGATAACTCAAGCAGTCACACCAGGGCTGTCCAAATACCTGACTGGGGTTGACTTGTGGATCACAAAGAAACGACTGGGGGTGGCAGATAGAGACAGAGAACCAAGATGATGGATAGGGCTAGCCAAACCTTGGGGATATGCAAACAGAAAATGCCTAATGAAGATCTGAGGACTGACTAAAGCCATGAGATGTGGCCAGGACCATGGGGGCCTATGGAAAGAGGTCTACATTCCCCCATCAGGCCTCCCTTTCCTAGTCCTGCTCCCCAGCCCAAATACCTTTTGGCTGTCCGCATCACAGAAGGTCAGGCCAAAGTAGTCCTTCTCCAGGAGGTTGAGGTGCTCACAGACCAGGTCAAACAGCACCTGGCCCCGGCCATGTTTCTGAAAAGGAAAGAACTGTTAGGAGGCCAGAATGTAACCTCGGGTGGGACTTAGACACCCAAGGCTCCACCAGGACAACTCAAAAGCCCACAAGAGCTGTTTAGCATCTGGTCAGGAATGTGACACTCCTGCCACAACATCTGTCTCTGCTCTGAGTCCTAAGGGATCCTAGAGATGACAGAAATGCCCAATTCCTCAACACCCATCTTTCAAGTTCTGCTGGGATCTTTCTAGGCCTTGGATGTGCTTAGAGAGAAGTTGAAGTAGGTGTGTGGGGAGTGACTGATTTCTGCTTCCTTTTTACTTAGACCCAAGGAGCAAAAAACCAAAAGGAGTGAGAAGATAACAAGAGGTCCTTGAAATATGGGAGAAATAGCCAGGAGTAAAAAGAAGTGGGACTCAGGGTCAAGTATGACTCTCCTTCCCCAGCTCCTCCCCTTAACTGAGAAAAATCCAGGCAGCCCAGGCTGGGTGCCACCCTGTACCCCAGCAAGTGTAGTTTCATAGATGCTCATGGGACCTTTATCAGCTTTTGCTACCCCCGCTCCCACACAGCTAGGCTTGGGGCCTCTCTAAACCACCTTCTAGGCCTGAGGATTCAGAATGATGAAGCTCAGAACCTGCCCAGGCACTCCAAACCTCCAGGTGTGCATCTGGGCATCATAAAAAGACCATAGGACAGTGGGAATGTGAGGCAGTCATTGCCAAAAAGGTAGGGACTCCAAGGAAAGGGTGAGATTCCTGTATGGTCTAAGATAAAGCCTGACAAAGAATCCTTGTGCCTGGATAGTTCACCAAGGAGAGTGGACCTGGCCTTAGCCAAATCTCTTATGTGCTCCTAGGGCAGGTTGAAACAGCATGCTGGGTCTGTGAGTGTGGGAGACATAGAAGGTAGCCTTTTATTTTGCCCCCAGAGCAGGAAAGGTGTTCACCCTAAAACGCTTCTAAAGAAGAAATACACACCTAAACAGAACAAGACCCTGCTGAGAAGGACTCACCCTCTTAGGGCTCAGAACTAAGTCACATCATTTCAAATTAGGGCATGGTGGAGAGAGGGAGGCAGCTCCTATAAATCTCTATAGTGAAGCCACCCTCTGAACTCTGCCACCTATGTGAAGAAGGGCCAGGAATGATGCCTAGACAGGGGTAAAACCTTGAAAGGTTCACAGAGGGGATAAATGACAGCTCAGAAGTAGGATGTAAGTCTGGGCCTATACAGGAAACAGAGACCCAAATATGGGGCCAGAAGGCCAATCCCAGAGAGGGGGCATCTGCCATGCCATTGCTATGGGGCAGGACCAAGCCACAAGGTTTCTATATGGTCCAGATGACTGAAAACATCCTTCCAATGGACTACTTCCTGGGGTGACTACTTTGTCTTAGAGAATTAAGGTGGTGCCTTAGACAGGGGTATTCACAGGGAAGGGTACATCCCTTTCTCCACCCAATAAATACACAAAAATTATTCTACTTTAAACATCAGTCTGTCCTGGGTGAGACAGGAGAGAGCCCAGTTTCTAGGCCTACTGGTCTGCAGGGCAGTCCTTAGACGGCAGTATCCTTGCCAAGGTACAGTCACCCTGAGAAAACTTTTCTTTGTGCTATTCCTGCACCTTGTCTAATTGTACCTGCAATCATAACCACCTTCTCTGGGTTTTGGTGCCACCATCAGGACAAAGAAAGGCCGGGGCAAGGCCATCTCTCTGACACTGTAGTTAGTCCAGGACTCCTGTGCTCTGAGGCCAGCTGATGGGGGACAGGCCATATGGCACTGGGTGCTTCCCTACCTCCACCTCACACTCATACTCGGAGGCATCAAGCAGAGTGACTCGACAGATGGCACTCTTGTATTTCTTGGCAATCTTCTGGGGTGATTTCTGGGCCTTGCTGGGTGTGGTCCTTTCTGACAGGCCATCAGCCTCACTGTAGTCTTTCTCTTCCATGTCTAGGCTCTGCAAGTCCAATCAAGGAAAGAGTCTGGTCAATAAGCTTGAAACCATAACCTTTCATATACATAAGGAAGCAATAAGGAAACAGCTAGGGCTCAGACGGGAGTCACTCCTCTCCTAAGCCAAGGAGGTGACCGGGGTCTACAGTGATATATATAAGAAGAGAGCCAGAGCTCCCATGTGCAATGGGGTGGACTCATGTGAGGACTCCACTTCTTCCCTGCAGGATGCTTCTGCCATAGACAACCTCGGCAAGCAGAAGCGCCTCACAAAACCAAACCTGGTGGCCAGAGTTGACCTGCCTCCCTAAAGCAGTACATGAATCATCAAGACGTCCATCTGGTCTCCTCCTGTGCATCTGTCGCTGGATCTAGCAGGAGACCATGCACTGTGGACTGATCTAAAGAAGGGATGGGAGGCCAGAACCCACCCACTAGTCCTAACTCTGCCACTGACTCCCTCAATGACCTTGGCCAAATTCCTGCCCTCTCTGAGCCTGTCATGAACCAAGGAAGGCATGAGTTAGCTGGCTAGGTGAGTCCTCTATAGCTTTAAAGTTATGGGTTTTGCTCTGAGGTAACACTGGCCTTGCCAAGCTAGAATGGGCAGGTTCAAGGGGTAGAAAAATAATCTGAAAGAACATGGGCTTCAAAATCAGACCTGGATTAGACTCTACCTCTATTACTTTATAGAGGCAATGTGACTTTGGGTAACTAATTTCATCCTGGTGGTTCTCAGTTTCTTCATGTATAAAATGGGGGAGTTAATAGCTACCCTCTTTGGTTTGGGAGAATTAAATACAACAATGACTACAATACTCCTAGCACAGTGCTCAGCATGTAATGGGTCACTATTGAATCTTTCTTCCCTCTTGAGAATACACTAGAACTAGACCTGGAGAGCTAACTGGACAGGAAGAGGGATGCCCACGCTCAGGTACACACCGGGTCAGCAGGCCGAGTGTCCTGCTGGGGTAGATGCTTCTCATTGGAGTTGGCCTCCAGGTGGCCGTGGCCTGCTGGGGTCACAGGGGTTGTCACAGCGGCGGCGGCCTCAGGCTGCTGTGGGGCCTCCTCCTGTGCCTTCTTCACCTCAGAATCGGGGCCGGTCTCTGTTGTCATGGTGACCAGCACGCCTGCATTGGCATGAAGCAGAACATGTGACAAAGAGGGACAGCAACTGTGTGACAGAGGGAGAGGGGCAGGAACCACAAGCAGAGAGAGACAGATGGAGAAGAGTGGACAAAGAGCCATAGAGAGAAGGAAGGAGGGAGGGAGAGACGGAGGAAGTGGAGATGGTGAGAGTCATGGACTCTGAATGTCCCACTCAGCCACAGGAGCCCTCCAGGGCCCTAAGCTAAAGTTGAACGTATATATGAGAAGGTTTGTTGTTACTGATGCTGCTATCAGAAGGTAAGATGAGGCTGGGTGTGGTGGCTCACACCTGTAATCCCAGCCCTTCAGGAGACTGATGTAGAAGGATCACTTGAGGCCAGCCTGGGCAACATAGTGAGACCCTATCTCTATGAAAATGGAAAAAATTAGCCAGGCCTGGTGGTGTGTATTTGTAGTCCTAGCTACTTAGAAGGCTAAGGAGGAGAATCATTTGAGCCCCCGAGTTAAAGGTTGCAGTGAGCTATATGATGTTGCTATTGCATTCCAGCTTAGGCAACAGGGAGACCCTATTTCTAAAAGAAAGGAAGATGAGGAGAGTAAGGGAAAGCCTTGGTCCCCATCACCTCATCCCTATCCAGAAATCCTTTCCACTGCAGTCATGACTCTGGGATTTATGGGTAAAATGTAAAGCCATAGTTAAACAAAGGCTCTCCATCACTTACACAACAGTAAGCACCAATTCCAGGCCAGAGCACAAAGCAACAAGAGTGGCTCTAACGGAGCTCACAGCCTTGAAAAAGTCAAACTGATGCCTGTCTGCCTAGCTTGGGATCTTTCCAAGCCTGCACTTAAGGATATTGGTCATGATGTCAGATAAGGCCTATAGGTAGAAACCCTTAAAATAAATTTCTACTTAATTTTTCTTCAAAAAAAAAAAAAATACACAGAGCAATCTATATGTTTTCTGCTATGAGAAGCAGAATCCACATGACCCTTGTGACCCAGGCAGCCAACAGGCATATCCACTTCTCCCTTTCAGATGGCCTCTGTCTGGTTTCAGCCCACATTCCCAGAACTTTCTCTGGGCCTTAGTCTTTTTGGAAATAACCAGAAAAACAATCTTAAATAAATATCCCAGTCTTCCACTGCCCAGGTCTCCAGCAGAGCCTGCTGGCAGTAAATGCCTGGCACTACCAGAACAATAGATGAAAGGAGCTAGAAGTCTTGTGAGATAATTAAATATACTCCTCTTCTTTTATAGGTGAGATCCATAGAGCAAAAGAGACTTGAGTGACAGACATTTCCTTAGACAGGTTTCCTCTGGTTCCTCCACCCACTCTCTTCTCTACCCAGACTCCTGACTCCCCAGGTCCTAGCTCTGGGTCCATTTTCTCTCCACTGTGCTTTAGCTGCCTTAAGCAAAACCCAAGGGAATCCCCTTGAAGGAGAAAGCACTAAGGCACTGGCTGAAAGACAAGAAGGTGACAGGAGCCACCTCTGCATCCCATGGCCAAGGGCTAGTGAGATAAATGATGGCTCATGCATGCTAGAGAGTAAAAGAAAAGAAGATAAAAGAAAGATGTAGGCTCGGCGCCTGTGGCTCAACGGGCTAAGGCGCCAGCCACATACACCCGAGCTGGCGGGTTCAAATCCAGCCCAGGCCCACCAAACAACAATGACGGCTGCAACCAAAAAATGGCCAGGCGTTGTGGTGGGCGCCTGTAGTCCCAGCTACTTGGGAGGCGGAGGCAAGAGATTCACTTGAGCCCAGGAATTGGAGGTTGCTGTGAGCCGTGATGCTACAGCACTCTATCCAGGGTGACAGCTTGAGTCTCTGTCTCAAAGAAAAAAAAAAAAAAAGATGTAAAAAATCATGGAAAATATGTGAATGAAAAAGCACGATATACTTTGTACAGATTGATCCCATTTTAATATACAAACATATACAGAAAATTCAGCTAAGTATGAACTATAGTTATTTCTGAATGGCAGGAGGAGTACACATTATTATTTTTTCTTCTTTCTGTTGATTTTTATACTATATTTGGTGATTCCTTGAATGATTAAAAAAAATTAGAGGCTAAAAAATAAATTTTTCTGATGCACGAGGCTTGGTATGACAGGATGAGGAGAAAATTAAAGGAAACAAATTAAAATTTGTTTAATATTTTTATTTACAAATTAAAAAGAGAAATAACATTATTTGTTTTTAAACCTATGATGAAATCTTTATCTTACAAGTCCAAGGATAACAGCATGGTTCTTTGTAGATCACAGAAAGGGAGCCAAGGATCTGGCCTTGGCTTTTGACATAGCCTGCCATGTGGGCACAGTTCTGCCCAGGACCTGAGCAGCATGGACTGGCGGAGCCTGCCAAGCACCATAGAGGACCCCGGCAGGCAGTACATGCTGGTTTCTGTGGAGCTCTCTGCTATGTGGGAGGAGGAGACTCACCCAGGAAATGGCTAAACACTCAGCCAGGATGTGACTTAGATTTGCCAGTGTATATTTCAGCCTCTCAGAAGAGTCTGGGGACTTTGTGATGTGGGATGTGGCCCAGAGTTCCCAAAGAAGACTTCCATGGTAGGGGCTGAAAGTGGAATGAGGTTGTCAAAACATTTGGAGCATTTAGATAGGAGACAGTAGGAAGACGCTTTGGGCTGAGTCACCATGTAGGCAAATGCCCAGAGATGAGAAAAGAGGGCTGGATGGGCAGGAGACAGAGAAGAGACCTTGATACTTTGACACCTCAGAACAAGAAACCTATAAAGGTATGCACTAAACAGCCTAGAAGAAGGGATAGGCTGGAATCTGGGAGATGTGAGGGGCTGGGGTGGTACTAGCAGCCTTACAAGAGTCAGAGCATCCTTCTGCTGGAGAAGGACAGGGCTCCCACCACTAAGCGCTTGGTCCAGAGCAGAGACTTCACACACTCATTCACCAGCCTCTCACAGTGTGAGTAGGGGGTCCAACCACTTAGTGGTTAAGAGCACAGGCTGTGGGTCAGGCAGACCTAGATAGGAGCCCAGCTCCACTTGCTCACTCTGTGACCTTGGGCAAGTGACTTCCTTTTTGCAAGCCTCGTTTGCCTCTTCTATAAAAGAGAGCCATTCCTTTCTTCCCTCTCAGGGTGGGGATGGAGATTCAGGAAAATAACATGAAGAGAGCAATTAGCGCTCAAAAACATAACCCTCAGAGGTAGGGTCTATAATTACAAGCAGTAATGGGAAGCTGCAGTGAGAAGGGGCCTGAGAACAGTTCAGAAGTGCCCACCCAGAATGAATGGAAAAAGAGATGTTCCAAGAGACAGAGGCCAGTAGGGCCAGACTGATGACACTGACATATGAAAGGCCTAATGCACAGGATTAGAAAAGGGAAAGGTCAGCCAGGGAAGTAAATGCTGACTGTATCCGCACCAGCTTTGTCTGGAGAAGAGGGGCCCAGTGAGGCTGGGAATGCTTGCCTGGCCTGGGCTGGGGCTGGCCCAGCAGGCTGCCAGCATCTGATGCTATTCAATATTGTAACCACTGTCTGATTCCCCTGGCTCACCTTCCTGTGGCACTAAGCAGCCCTCTTACATTGTAGCTTTTCATTTGGGTGGCCTGCAGGGAAAGGGTGTCCTTACTCCAGATGAGGCAATATCCACTCAGCCTGACAGTTGTACTACTCCTTAAAAATAAATCACCTGACATCTGGTTTATCCATCAGACCATCTATATCAGGATTAGCATGAGTCAGCATCCCTGAGTCCAGTAACTTGGATTTATTCTTTTTCTCCATTCCCACAGCCATTGCCTAGGTCAAAGCCACTATCAACTGACTCCTGTATGGCTGCCCCAGCCTGTTCCATGGGCCCTCTGTGGCTGCTTGAGCCTGCGTAAGGTTGATTCTCCACAGAGCAGCCACAAGCATTTTTTATAAACTCAAATTGGATGCCCTTTTTGAAACCTCCAATGGCTTCTCATCAAAATAAAACACAAATTCCTTATCAAAGCTACAGGCCTCTGCACATGGCTCCCACCCATCTTTTTAGCATCATCTCCCACCACTACTGTCCCTGATTGCCACCCTCACTATGATGAGTCTGTCACACTGGCTTTCTCTCTTTTCTTCAACTGTGTCAGGATTGTCCCTGAGGCTTTGCTCTTAATGTTCCCTCTGCATGGACAACTTGGCAGCTCCCACCTTCAGATTGTGAATCTACATGCCCCTTAACCACCTGTCTAGTAACCTAAGTCTCTTACCTCTATTTTTTTGGTCATAACATGCTAAGTTGTTTTTGTTTCATTTGATATTTTAACCATTTTTAAGTATAACAATTCAGAGGCATTAGTTACAGTCACAATGTTGTTTAACAATCGCCACTATCTAGTTCCAAAAATTTTCATCATCCCTAACAGGAACTTTGTATCCATTAAGCAAGCAAGTTGGATTTGCTTGTTTGTTTTCATAGTAATTATCACACGCTGAACTTGTATCATTGATCAATTTACTTATTGTATTTCTCCTCTAGAATATAAACTCCATTAAGATAAAAGTTTTGTACTATTCGCTGTTATCCCCAAGGGCTTAGCACAGTTCTTGATAAATTACACACAAAAATAGTTATCATTTATAGTCTGCTAAATGCCAGGCACTGATCTAAGTACTTTACCTCAATTAACTCATTTAATCTTCATAATAACCTAATCTCTTATTATCTTCACTTTACAAAAGCAGACACTGAAGCAGAGAAGTTGAGTAACTTAGCCCAGATCACACAGCTAGTAAATGGCAGTGCCAGAATTCATACTCAGAGGGTCTGACATGGATGAATGGATAAACGGATGAACTCATGGATGATAGATAGATGGATCACAATGAGATAATTTCTAACCATACCCAACTGGAGACCAGAGACCTGGGCTGCACTCATCTTGGGAGCCTTTCTGGCTGCCAGCCAACTAGCCTCTCTAGATGATTTATCAGACCTTCAGCACTTGATTTTCCTGTCCAAATTCCTGATATTATCCTTCTTATTTTATTGATGAGGACACACAGGCTCAAAGAGGCACACTGATTTGCCCAAGGTCATAAGGCTGTCTGACTTCAGAGCTCTTCCCACTGTCTGACATTTCAACAGCCTCAGAGGGCTCAATCTGTACTCACTTCTCCCAGGAGTGAGGCGAGCCAAAGAAAGGTTTGCCAAGGTTGAAAAGCAAATACACTAGGAAGAGCTGGACTCGGAATCAGGACCACTGTACCTGGTTTCAATGTTGTCACTTCCTACCTGATAGACCTTGGGCAAGTCACTTCTTCTTTCTATCAAGTTTCCTCACTTGTCAAACAGGGATGAAAGCTCCTATTCCCCACATCAGAGTAAGGCCATAGAGATAAAGGATATTACAGAGAATGAAAAGACTTTGAGATAAAGTCCTAAATACAGAGGAGAGAGTATTACAGATGTTTATGACATGTATATGAGAAATATATCTTTGTACGCACACGAGGTCTAACAAGTAAGTTCACAAATGTGCCCCTCTGCATTTACATTAGCAGCACTGTGTAAATAACTCAGTAAGGTTTCATAACCTTGGTATATCAGCATCTCACAGTTTACAGCTCATTTTGACTTATGGCAGTGTCTTGCTGAGTGGCATTCAGTATTGTTGTTGTGTGTGTGTGTGTTTTTTTTTTTTGCAGTTTTGCCTGGGGCTGGGTCTGAACCCACCACCTCTGGCATATGGGGCTGGCGCCCTACTCCTTTGAGCCATGAGCACCGCCCTGTTGTTTTGTGTTTTTATGTGTCTTGTGAGAATGTTGGAGCTTGAATTAGAGTAACAAACATTCATTAATTTCTTGTTGAACTTAGCAAGAGTGGAAGTGAAATCAGGGATATATTAGTCCACATTTATGGAGATAATGTCATGAAGAAAACATCAGTGTGCAAATGGATTAGTTTTTCTGAGGGGAGAGAAAGCCTCACTGTTGTAGATCAGGGTGACCAGTAATGGGCAAAACTGATGAAAATACTGCAAAAATTCATCAAATTGTACATCAAAATTATTGGCTGACTATGAGAAGCATAGCAGACCAACTAAACATTGATAGAGAAACAGCATAAACTTAACTGAAAACAATGGCCAACAACTCATGGCTCTCATCACGACAAAGCACCAGCTCATACAGTACCATCTATGAGGGAATTTTTAGACAGTGAACAAATAACTATATTGGAACACCCTACCTACTCACCTGATCTGGCCCCTAGTGACTTTTTTCTTTATCTGACAAATAAAGGAAAGATAAAGGAAATATTGAAAGGAAGACATTTTGATGACATTCAGGACATCAAGGATAATATGATGACAGCTTTGATGCCCATTCCAGAAAAAGAGTTCCAAAACTGCTGCGAAGGGTGGACTAGAAGCTGGTGTTGGTGCATAGCTTCCCAAGGGGAGTACTTTGAAGTGACCATTCAGCTGTGAGGCATGTAGCACTTTTTCTAGGATGAGTTTGTAATCTTAATTGTAAAAACTCATGGCTCGATGCCCAAAGCTCAATGAGTAGGGCATCAAGCACATACACCGAGGCTGGCGGGTTCAAGGTCAGCCTAGGCCTGCTAAACAACAATGACAACTGCAACCAAAAAAAATAGCCGAGCATTGTGGAAGGTGCCTGTAGTCCCAGCTACTTGGGAGGCTGAGGCAAGAGAATCGCTGAAGCCCAAGAGTTGGAGGTTGCTGTGAGCTATAACGCCACAGCACTTGACCGAAGGCGACGTAGTGAGACTCTGTCTCAAAAAATAAACACAACAATTGTTAAATGTCATATGCATAGCAGTGAAACGACATGAGAACATACATAGCTACCTGTTTCTATGGCCCAGAACAATCACTCTCTAGATAATAAGGCCATCTCTTCTAAATCTTGGACATTGATGATACTGAAGACTTTTGCCCAGGTGTTCTTGGGAATTCTAGACCAGGTGAGAAAAGAGGTAGTGGCAGGAAAAAGGGAAAAGGGGACAAATGGGCAGCATGCAGGAAAAACCAAATGCCAGGCAGAAAAAATTCTTTTGTTTTGAATGATGTTTTCAATAATCACAGTTACCAAGAAAGCTCTTTCTTCTTGGGAGATCGAGGGGGCACATATCTCCTATTTCCCTACAACCAGGATACCTGAGTTATTAGTTTCCATTTGCACCACCAGATCTGTGCCCTGCTTGAAGAGACAGGAGGTTGATCCATTGGACTGTCTCTTGAGCCCTCTGGCCTGCTGGTTCCTGGTTGGGTTGCAGACAGTGCTGACAGGAAGTCAGAGAGTAGGAGGAAAGATTGGGTACATTTCCCTCAGTTTCTCTCCCTGTGGTTTTGGTGGTGGCTGAGGCCCTCCGTGACAGCTCCCGACTCATGTCGTTGATGTCAAGTGACATCATTCTTTTTCTCTGCCATGTTAGTTTGTAGGTACCTCAATGTCCCTTGTGGGTACCCTTAACCCTACTTACACCTTTATTAAATCTCCTAAGTTGAAGCATCTTAGTGGAATTCTGTTTTCTGTCAGAATCGAATATACCATTCAACACTAGTTAATGATGAGGCTAGCCTGGAAAGAGGCAGTACAAGTCTGTGTGGTTCAGGAAGACAAAATGAAAGAGGGGGAAACCTTGAGCAAGCCCTTCAACTCCCCGAGCCTCAGTTTCTTCATCTATAAAACCATGATGATAATCTTGCATACCTCAAGAGTTTGCCGTGAAAATGGAATCAGAACATGCCCGTAAAAGACTTAACATATGCCAAAACCCACAGTTAGTATTCCGGAAATAATGGATATTCTCATCTTTATTAAGTCCAAAGACTAAAATGTTAATAATAGCATTCCCTTGGAGGAGAAAATACAGACTTTTATTTTCTTTTGCTCTGTATTTTTCCATTTTTTCTACTATGAAAATGTATTACTTTTGGAGTCAGAAAAGAAAAAAAGAAGAGAGAGCACCTATGAAGGCTTCTTCTCCCTTTCTCAGTCGCTGGAGATGATATTACTTCCCCATGGAATTTCCCCAGTATTGAACATTCACTTCCTCAAGTGACAAACTCTGGATGGACGTAAATGAAATGACTGGAGGATGGAGGCTGAGAGAGCCACCTTTGAAGCCTTGAGCCACCTTCGCAGCCAGACCCAAAGGATCTAAAAGGGAGCTGGGTCCACAGTCACCCTCATTGATGCTCAGTCTGTACAAGGCAGTGGAGAGACAGTAATTTGTCAGAAGCCTGTGATACCATGGGCACCACATTAAATATAACCAAATAACATGAAGAGGCCACCACCATCAGGACTGGCTCTTTGCCCAAAAATTTCCTGTGCTACCACAGAGCCTCAGACTGATGTGCAGTTGTGGGCCAGGAACCACTTGATAGCATAGAACTGTAGAGTAATGGCATCAGAAAGGAAAAATGCCGGGTGGTGCCTCTGGCTCTGTGAGTAGGGCACCGGCCCTATATACGGAGGATGGCAGGTTTGGGCCCAGCCCTGGCCAAACTGCAACAAAAAAATAGCCAGGCATTGTGGCGGGCGCCTGTAGTCCCAGCTACTCGGGAGGCAGAGGCCAGAGAATTGCGTAAGCCCAGGAGTTGGAGGTTGCTGTGAGCTGTGTGATGCCATGGCACTCTACCAAGGGCGATAAAGTGAGACTCCATCTCTACAAAAAAAAAAAAAGGAAAAATGCCTCCTGTGTGTACCATGCTGATGACTGTGCAGGAGGCAGACCAATGCCTCCTGCAAGCAGGGCATCCTCTGAGGGCTGGACAACATACTGGATATCTCTTGGGCTGCATCTCATTTAAGTGGCACAAGGCCACAGAGTGGGTGAACTTTTTCCCTAGGCTGGCTTAGCTGACAAGGTCACACAGCTAGTTGGTTAGAGGAGAACCAGAAAAAGGACCCAGGTATGCTGGCTCAGTGTCCAGCTCTCTTGACCTCCTCAATTCTGTTACATCCCACGACCTCCAACTTGCTGTAAACCATGTAACCAAAGCTACCGTTGCTCTGGATGTAGAAATAATAACAACAGTATCAATCCCTCCCACACGCAGGGTGCTCTACAATTTAAATGCTCTTTTTACAATCACCTTTTTGCTTGGTCCTCACCATCTACTGTTTTTAAGAGTGAGCAAGCAACAGTGGTTATAAACATGGGTTTTGCAGCCAGAGCTGGAATTGTGATCCCATAAGCTTGGTGACCTTGGGCAGGTGACTTAACCTCTCTTGAGAAGAATAACCCCCACACCTCAAAGGCATTCAGTGAAAATGAAATGAGATACTGCACAAAAAGCCCTCTCTGGCACAGTACTTGACATATAGTAGATACTTAGTAAGTGGCAGTGATGGGTGGGTCTGGTCGGTGAGGTATCATCGCCTTATAGGAGGACAAAATTTTGTCTAGAGAAGGCAAAGAACATGTCCAAGGACACTTGGCAACAGCAAGCCCAGGCAGCCACTTACAGCAACCTGAAAGATCTGAAAATTTTCCAGGAGAGTTCCATAACAGATGAGTGAAAGAACAGGTCTCCCTGGGACATCCCCATTCTTTGAGGATGACAGGGATAGAACTTCCTCCAAGTAGACCAGCTCAGGCTCCACTGGGAAGAAGAGACAGGAGCAGAAAGAAGCAGCAGACCTTTGAGAGTAACTCTCATGCTTTCACAGTTTCTGACGCTCTCTCACTTGGTTTTTTATTAACTGTTTAATCACTGTTAGAGATCATTGTCAGTGTTACTTAAAACACAATAAAACTATAAACAACTTCTAATGTCCACCAGCAGAGGGCTGGCTGAATTAGCTAGGGTTTACCTGTTAGAAAATTAATTACAAACATATTACATACCTATTGCAAAAACTTTCAAAACAAATTTTATATCTACTGACATGAAAAGATGTCAATAGGCTGTTAAATGAAAAAGGCAAATTGTAAAACAATAATCCAATTTATGATCCAATTTAGTTTATGTCTATGTCGGTATAGAAAATATACTGGAAGGAAACATATCACACTGTTATTGGCTACTTCTGGAGAGCAGAATTTTGTTTGGAGAACTAAGGGGAGAATAAACTTTTAAATTATTAGGATTTTTCATACATTTCTTTTGTAATTAAAACTAAATATTACATTAAAAATAAATATTATGTTAAACAAAGATTTGTTTGGGTCAGTCTTATTTACTTCTCATAAGACTTGCTATAACTCTATTTCTGCGTGTTTTCTTCCAATCTCGTACCTGTGGTCATACCAAATTTTACATCACTGTGTAATATTAATGCTTATAATTTTATTTTTTTTCCATTTAACATTAATTGTCAATTAACTACATCACATTATGATATCATCATTATCATCACAGTTAAAGTTCATGGTTGATTTTCTATGTGCTAGCTACCATGCCAAGAGTTTCACATGCCTTAACTCATTTAGTCTTAATGATAACTCTAAACACAGGTACTTAGACTATCCACATTACAGATAGGAAGATTGGTGCTTAAAAAAATTAATTAATTTGTTAAGGCCTCATAGCTAGTAAGAACAGAAACAAGATTTAAACCCTGGTCTATGCAAGTCCCAAGTCCTCATTGTGAACCTCTTCATCTTACAGATATAGAGTGGTGAATGAGAAGAATGTGGCAAGTAGGGAAGAGCAAGAATGTGGCAGGTTCTAGGTCTTACAACTTGTATGACCTTGAACAAGTCACTTCTCCTTTGCTTAGTTCACTCAATTATTCTTTCATTGGACAAACATTTACAAATCACTGAGCAACTAACTTACTGTGATAGAACAATAAAATGCATGACTGCTCTGGAGGAAACTGGAGTCTAGCCTCAAATTCATGCACAGGAAGGAAAGATCTAACCCCTGCCCACCTCTGTCACTGGGCAGCCATAAGCATGAAGTTAATCAAGGATGCCCCTTCACTGCCAGAGGTTCTGCTCCTGCACTTTTGCTTCCCCCTCTTTTCCTTTCAAGCTTATCAATCTTCTTCCTTGTCAATAAACTCTGTCCTGTCACTTAAAAAAAGTGAATCAAGGATGCAAAAGAGCTTTGCAAGTGCATATCTACACATACTCCATTTCTGTGCATTCACCACTGTATATTATTTTATCCACTGGATGTTCCAAAGCATTCTCAATCATCTTCCTATTGTTGGATACTTAGTCCCAATTTGCTGCTATTATAGAAAAAGCTCTGATGGGGACATATCCAAAAGAAATAATTGAAAAGAAAAAAAAAGCCAGATGCAAAAGATGTTTCCCAACCTTCCAAATGACTGAGGGAGACAAGACCTTCTCAAACTTACCAGGGGCCTCAAACTGAATTTCAGATCCCAGGGGCCTTCCCCACCCCAAGATCTTCTTCCCTCAACTTGGCAAGCCGCCCACCTTTAAGGGACACCTTAGAGAGGCTTCCACTTTGTTCCCTCCCCAGCCCTCTAAGTCCTCATAATTAAGATTTCTCCTATAAGGTCACAGTCCACTTTGCCAAAAGGACCTTCCCAAAACACAATTCTGTCATGCTCGTTGGCAGACCAAAATGTTGCAAAGGTTTCCTGAACCTCCAGGCTCATGTCAAGTTGAAACACCTTAGCCTGACATTTAAGAGAGATGAAAAAGAGGGAAAGAAGTGATGTTTACTCAGTTCCTGCACTGTGTCAGCACTGCGCTAGGTGCTTTATATAACAACCACAACATGGTCCCTATGAGACAGGTATGTTTAACTACACTTTACAGATGAGGAAAGAAACTGAGGCTCAGACCAGCTAAGTGATGTGCCCAGGGTCACATGGCTAGTACAAAGCAATGCTGTGACTACAGCATTCTAGTCTGGTACATTCCAGAGCGTCATCAAAAACCCAAACATAAGCTGTCACCTTGCTGCTTGCCCCCTTCCACATACACACCCTATCCATTCCAGGCACACCAGACCACCTGCTCTTCTTCCAAGGTATCTCTATTTCCTTCCTCTCTGACCTAGGGAGCGGGTGCCCTTCCCCCACAACTATCAAAATCCTCTTGGCTTTTAGTACCCAGCTCAAAGGTCCCCATCTTTTTAAAGCCTTCCTCGCTGAGCATATGCAATACATTTTTTACCTTTGCTGTGTCATCTTCGAGTTTCTTCCAGCAAGACTGTGAGAGGCATGCATCTGATTGAGGCATTATTTCAAGATGAACAAAACTCAGTATAACCTCTTAGAAACTATAGTCTGCACAGCATGGCTATCAGAAACATAGCTCTGACCCACACTGCCTACATTTGATTCCTGACTCCTCCCATGAGATCTAGCTATCTAACTTTAGCAACTGTCTTTCCCTCACTAAGCCCCAGTTCCCTCAATCTGTAAAATGGGAAGAATAATACCTACACCTCCTAGAGTTTGCTGAAGATTGTATGAGTTATACATAAAAGGCCTTAAAACAGTGTCTGGCATGTAATAGGTGCTCAACAAATGTTAGTTATTACTATTCTTATCCTTAAGCTGCCATTCCACAAAGGAAAGAAGTATCAGCCTACTTAAGCCCCACCCCTTTACCCAGGCTCAGGTCTTGCCTACAGGGCCCTCTCTTCACAGTCCCTGCTGGTGCCTCCACATTCCCACTCCTCATGTGGTTTCTGGTCATTGGAACCCTACCAAATGTGGGAGAGGATACGGGGCAGGGCCAACCCATCTTCCCTGAGCAGGGAATCTAGAAATTCCACACTTCCCAGGGATCCTGGCCAGGAAGCAGAAGGCCAAGGCCAATTCTCTGACAGTTCCTAGCCTGTACCTATTTGCCTCTGCCCCTCAGGACCACAAGGCCTCCCTTGCCTTGCCAGACACAACACACAAACCTCTCCACTTGGACTGGTGCTGGCCTACTAATTGTCTGGTACTCCCCGATGCTACACCAATATAATGTCATGGTAGAGAAAGTGGCTCTGGACTACGGCAGCTCCCCACTTCCCAGCTGTGTAACCTTAGGCATAACATCTCTGAGTGTTTCTCCTCTCTAAAAAGTGGATAATGATAGTACCTACATGATAGGCTTGCTATGAAATGATGCAAAGCATTTACTGCAGTACATGGCATACAGTAAGTGCTCAATAAATTCCATCACTCTGTGTAACGGCTGGTATTACTTCAGGTAGAAATGACCATCCCCTTTTAAGAAATGGAGCAGAGGCCCAGCATGGTGGCTCATACATATTATACTAGCTATTCAGGAGGCTGAGGCAGGAGGATCACTTGAGCCCAGGAATTTGTAGCTGCAGTGAACTATGATTGTGCCACTGCACTCTAGCCCAGTGGCAAAGCAAGACCCTGTCTCCAAGAAAGGGAGGGGTGGGTAGAGAAATCCAAGGTGTCCCACAGAGATGTCCAGGCTCAGGCTAACAAGCACTTCCCAACTCAGTCTGAGGAGTCAAGAGACCCTCTCTGCTGCCCCCTGGAGACTCACAACCAGAACATCATATGCTATCAGCTCTACTCCCAAGAGGGTCCAGGGGCACTGGTTCTCCTTTCTCTCAACCCAGGCCTTTCCTGGCCAGCTACTGTGGGCAAGAGCTGGGAGGTCAATCTAAGGTCCCTCCTGGGTAGGAGCTCTCAGCTCCAGTGTCTAGCCCCTGGACAGGGAACAGAGACAGGCACAGAACAGGGAAACTGGCAACTGGGCTACAAGAACTCCCCACCAAGAGGTAGAAGCCCTGGGTATGTATTGCTGGCTGCTCACCCACTCAGCTGCCATGTGACCTTGGACAAGTCACTCTTCCTATCTAGGCCTCATTCAATCTTTCAAATAATTTCTGAGTAAGGACCACTGGAATAAACGTTGTTCTCATTTAGCGTTTTATGGAGGAAATCCTTTAAGAAGCTCACAGAACCGAGCCCAGGGAACTGCCACATGGTCCAGGAAAGATTTTAATAAGAACAATGCCCCTTGCACTGATCTTCTGTAGGACTGCCTTGAGGTGTCTCTGAAATTCTAGGGACCATCCTCTGTGCATGCGTTACCAGGCAGGCATGACCTCAGCTGGCCAACAGAAGCCCGCTCCATCCCTGCACGGAGCTGCCAAAGTCTCCTTGGGCCATGGTGGCTCAGAGAGGAGCCTGGCACAGGCTGCCTCTGTCGCAGGCTCCATCTGGAGGAATGGGTGGGCAGTAGGCACACAGCCGCCTCTATTCTCATACCCTTGGATGGGACAGACAGCACCAGGTCTTCCAGGAGGTGCTGAGGGCACCATCTCAGTTCCCAGCTCTCAACCTGGCCCAACTGCTGCTGATTCTGGAAGACTCCTAATGCTGGTGGGAGGGGGAAGATGGAGCAACTGGACCCACATAGCCCTGGGAGGTCCTAAATCCAGCCCTCTTACACTCCCACCTTTGGGTGCAGAGGAGGTGCTATGTAGATCTAGAGTGAAGGTGGGAACATGTGGTGGTGCTTTTCTCCCCCTCCCCCCATGCACCCCCTCGAATGCATCCTCAGAGCTCTGTGAGAAAGCAACAACCATGGCCGGCAGCTGAAACAGAGATCAGTATCCCTGAACTTCCTAGTCCTTGTCCAGCCCCTCAAGGTCCCTGTAGAACCCTTTGGCCATGTAGCTCTGCCAATAGGTAGCATCAGTACCCAATAAGTACCCTGGTGGTGGTAGTGATTTGGCTGTCATACCTATCCTCAAGACCTCAGCCTTTTGGGCCCTTGGACCTTACCAAGTGTGAAAGTGCCGGATGTGACTGGGACACACAAATCCTCTCCCTTTGACCAGTGGGGAAAGCCTCTCGCCAGGACAATATCAAGCCAAAGCCACAGAGGTCTGTGCCCCCCCAGGCTGATAGACTTAGAAGGGAGGTGGGATGGGAAAGGCGCCCAGAAGGATCTGTAACCAGAGTGTAAAGATGAGGGCAAGAGCTTGCAGCATCCCAGCCTCTAGCCAAGAGCTCCAAATGCAGCATCTGAAGCCAGAGAAATCCAGAGAGACCTTGGTCTCCAGAGGCGGTAGCAGGAGTAGTCTGAGAACGCCGAGTGGGCCAGCCCCGGGGAACACAGCACCCACCGACCATTCATCCTACAACTGTACAAGCCCACGGCCTCTCCAGGCCTTGTGAGGGACTACAGACCTGGGAGGTGGGGAGAATCAACAAGGCTGTCCCCCACACTAGCCAGGGGGCCAACAGCCTGCAAACTCAGTTCCCAGTCTCGCCCCCATTCCTCCCCCACGGCTAGAGGCTGGGCCTAAATGTTGTGAGCCCCCAGCCACCAGTGCCACCTGGGCCTGTGGGTGATCCCCCAAACGTGCCTTACCTGGGCCTGTGGGTCCCCATCTCCGGTAGGCTGAGCGAGGGGCGGCCCCCTCGGTTCCTCGGGTCGGCAGGCCGCGGGGCGGGGCGGCGCGCGGGGTCGCGGCGGGCTCTGCGGAGCAGCCTGTTCAGCGACACCCCCGCCCGCTGATGGATGCCGACTGCAGCAGCGGCGGCGACGGCCGCTCGGCGTGCGCCGGGGGCTGGGCACCGTGCCCACAGCCCCGGGCCTGGCGCCCGACGCGCGGCCAGCCCCCGCCCCCGCCCTGGCCTCCGCGCCCAGCCCAGGGGCGGCCGCCGCTCGAGCCTGCCTCTTCTCTAGCGGCGGCCCTGCCCCTGCCTCCGCCTCCTTTCTGTTGGCTCCCTCTTCCCCCTCCCTCTCGCTCTCAGGCTCCCTGGCCATCTCCTCCCCAGTAACTGCCGAGCGGTTCTCGGACCACTGAGAGACCGCGCAGCAAGAGCTAACTATTGAGCCTCGGCACCCCCCACCCTGGTCCTGGCCAGCCCCTCTTGGGGGGCTCAGCAACGAGAGAGGGAGGAGGAGGAGGAGATAAAGGGGGTAGGATCCCTGACTCAGAAGTGGTGACTCAGCCTCAGTGGGCCTCCCATCCCACCCAAGCCGGATCCCCTCACCTCTTCTGCAAACCGGTAGGACAGAACCTCCCTGGGAGTTGGCCTTCCTCCCCTATGAGGGAGGAGGTTTCAACCATCTCCTGGGATTCCTCTGTGCTTCTGAATGTCTCTTTGAGTGTACAATTGTCCAGCTGTGCACTGGTGCCAATGACAGTTAAGTGTAACAGTGGGGACAGAGACCTACTGAGGACTGGGCCTGTGTACTGATGTGTTTGCTGTACGTGTGTGAGCACCGTGAGGATGCACAGGGGCTCCAGGAAGGCAGGGGAGGTGGCCACCGGGCCTGTGGCAGAGGTCATAGCTCAAAACCAAGCTAAACCCTGCTCCTCTTCTCAAATAGCACTGTTAAAACTCAAAACACTGCAGGGCCTCCACCTCATGTAATCCAAAGGCAGGGACCTTGAACAGCAGAGGACTCTGGAAGGCAGAGGGCCTGGGTTCCAATCTTCTCTACCACTACCTCAGCAAGTACCCTTGGGCAAGTTGGTCCCATGCTGTGGGCCACCTCAGTGTACACAAAAGATGAAAGGGATGGATGGATCTATCTCTAGGGTTCCCAGTTCATGGACAAGGCCTGGAGAATGGTGGGTAAACCCACAACATGATCTACAAAGATCTCTGCCCATGGGTCCACCAAGCCCATAAAACCACTATCCACTAACCTCCCCCTGCCAGAATACACATTTATTCTTTCATTCTCCAAATCATTTCTCAGTACCTACTATGTGCTGGATGCTATTCTCTCGACCACAGAATCCACTACACCGGGAAGAACAGAAGCCCCAGGCTGGGAAGCAGGCAGATATGAGCCCAGCCATCTGTCCTTCCATGCTGCAATTCCCTTGGCATCAACCTCATTAGCGGGTTATCCATCCCTACTCTGCTCATTGTGTGCTATCCAGACAACCACCTCTCTCCTTCTACTCCTCCCTCTCCATCATGGTGACTTTCTACCCAAAGTCCTAACTCCTACCCTAGGGCCTCCATAGAATAAGGCTATGCTCTCTCTGTAGCACCCCCTTAGAGAACTCAGAACAGCAACTGCATTCCTTTGCCCCATCCCCAAACCAAGCCTTCTCCAAGCTAAACAGGACAAACTCCTTCCCCAGGTGTCCCAAGACACAGTTTGTGCTACCTGCACTCTCCCTGCTCACCAGGTTCAGGAGTGGACACAGGCAGAAAACAGAATGACGCCAGCTCCTCCCAGTCTTAGAGAACATGTGCATCATACAGAGGCAGGAAACAGACAAATCAGCCCAGATTTGCAGAAGGACCAGAGTCCTGCTTGGCAGACTTCCTTACAGATCCTCTCCTTTGCCTTTGGACTCCTCATTGCCCTGGCCTTCCAAATTCAGTTCTTCAGAGGAGCTCCCCATGAGTTCCATGCAGGCCCTGCGGGGTGGGCTGGGGTGTGGAGGGCATGGCCCTGGGCAAGTCACTTTACCACAGAAGGCACTCTGTTTTAGTTCAGTTCACTATACATTTATTCAAATGAATGAGTGAAAGGACTAGTAAAACAGGACACACTGCTTTCCCCCTGTGTCCACTCCTGAACCTAGTAAGCAGAGTGAATGAAAGGTACCAGAAGCTGTGTCTCAGGACACCAGATGAATTTATTGTATCATATGCACATCAGCTAAGAGATTCTTGACTGCCTGCCTTTAAGTATTATTAAATATTCCTGCAGGCTGGCCTTCCCAATGGTGGGCTTCCAGTGGGCAGGAGGCCCCAGGCTGTATGGACAAGGGCTTCCTCATTCCTCCTAGTTCAACTCTCCTTCCCTGGCCCCCTCCCTTTCCTTGTTCCCCCAGGAAGAGGCCCTCCCCACTCCGCTGCTGAGGCAGGGCCACTTTCCCACCCTCCTTAGCCAGAGAAGCCTCTTACTTTCCCAGGAGAATCCAGGCTATACTGCAAAGGCCAAGGCAGGATGTTCCCAGACATCCTGAATTTATACCCAAAGGACCCAATTCACTTCAGGTCAAGGAGACCACACAGAACATTAGGGTTTTTCTTTTATCATCATTTCTATTATTATTATTATTCACTAACATTTCTATCAGCACTTTCTAGTTTGCAAAGTATTTTCATGTGTTATCTTCATAGCATCTTATGAGATAATATCGTCCCTCATTTTATAAATAGGCAGGCTGAGGTAGGCCTAGAGGAATAAGTAGTGGTGACTCGTCCAAGGTCACACTGGCACAGAAACCCTGGCTCTCTGAACTAGACACTTTCCACTTTACCCAACAATAACTGTTTCTCGAAAACACAGGCTGGGGAGAAGGGGGAGACCCTCTGTGAAGAACACATGGCCTCTATAGGCATCAGCTGAAATCCAGTTACTGGGCTGTTTTCATTCTCCATACAGAGAAACTGAGGAATGGGAACAGGATTCAACCCAGGACCAAGTATCATGAAAGCCCTCACAGAGAAATGCCAGGGACCCAGCTAAAGAAAGAAGAGTCCACCCAACAGAGAAGGGCTCTGCCATTAATTTAGCTATGAATTCTGCCTCCAACCCTAGTTCTCCTACTTCTTTCTGTATTACTTGGGAAGGTTATTTGATCTCTCTGAGCCTCAGTTTTCTCACCTACAAAATGGGAGACTGTTTCCCTGGCCTGCATCTGTCACTAGGCTGTTGTGATGGGAGGTCAGCAAACACTGCCAGAAGAGGACAGGACTCCTCATCAGCCTCTGCCTAGGAGATAAGAGAAATTCCTTTTTCTTAAATTTTAACTGGAGGGAACTTAACAGTACAAAAGTCCATGATACAGTAAAGCCAGGAGAAGGATGGAAGTGATTTGCTCCACTAGCCAGGAAGGCAAAGCACACACTGTCAGCCATAGCCCCCCAAGGTTACTGGGGGGCAGAGACTCAACCAAACACTTCAGGCAGGGCCCCTCCCACTCCATTTTATCGTTCAAGGAAGATATCAAGGTCTTGAGCAAAAGGGCAACTTGCCAATGTCACCCACAATGGTCTCCTGACTTCCAGCCACCAGGGGCCCTTGACTCCTGAGTGGGCATTATGAAGTAGTGAGCTCTCTCAGCCCAAAGACTTCATTTTTCATTTGGCAAGCAATGAGCCAGGCTCTGAGCACTGGGGAAGGCAGGAAGAACTGGATATAATCCCTTGAATTTATAATCAGTTTGGTGGGGACACCTAACCAGCGCATCAGAGGGTACCAGAAGATTAATCACCACCATTTTCTGAACACTTCCTCTGTGCCATCCACTAGACACACATTCATTTATTTAATCCTTAAGACAATTCTCTGGCACTGAAATTATTAATCCCTTTCACAGTTAAAGTATCTGTAACTGAGGCTCAGAAGGGGTAGCAACTTTCTGAAGTTCACCCAGGTAATAAATGGCAGGGCTAGAATGTGAATGCCAGATCTGTCTGACATCAAACCCTTATAAGCTTCTCCCTGCCTCTAGGGCTGTGGTAACCAACATGGTAGCTACTAGCCGCATGTGGCTACTGAACACTTAAAATGTGTGGCATATGCAAATTGAAATGTGCTGTAATTCTAAAATATATATTGTATTTTGAAGATTTAGTACCCAAACTACAAATTTAATATAGCTCATTAATAATTTTTGTATTAAAATGATATTATGGATTGGGTTAAATAAAATAAGTCTTTGAATAATTATTTCATCTGTTTCTGTTTGCTTTTTTTTTTTTTTTTGAGACAGAGCCTCAAGCTGTCACCTGGATAGAGTGCTGTGGCATCACAGCTCACAGCAACCTCCAATTCCTGGGCTCAAGCGAGTCTCTTGCCTCTACCTCCCAAGTAGCTGGGACTACAGGCGCCCACCACAACACCTGGCCATTTTTTGGTCGCAGCTATCGTTGTTGGGTGGGCCCGGGCTGGATTCGAACCCGCCAGCTCAGGTGTACGTGGCTGGCACCTTAGCCCATTGAGCCACAGGCGCAGAGCCATCTGTTTGCTTTTTTTAAATGTGGCTACTAGAAAGTTTAAAATTACACATGTGGTTCATATTATATATTTTTTAATCAGTATAGGTTTAGGTTTACTCAGCCCATGGGGATCAGAAAAGGCTTCCTAGAGGAGAGGACACCTAACCCAAGCTTTGTTAAAGGTGTGCTCACAGGGAACAGGGTATTCCAGAGCAAGAGAGCTCCAGGGCAGCTGGCTCTGGCTACAGAGGACAATAAGGGCTGGGTGAGCTGAGCTATAGCCCCAGGCCACTCACAGCTGGGCCAGAGAGGAGCTATCAGAACCAAACTTTCCAGAGCAGCGTGACTCACTTGCCTGGAAGTGCTGCTTGACAAGGCTGTCCCCAATGATGGCGGTACTCTGTGGAAGGCACCACGGGGCAGCTGTGTCTGAGGGGAATAGAGAGAGTGGACAGGTGGCAGTGCCCACATTGCAGCACTGCCTCCATCCAGCTGCCCCTACCTCCCCTCCTCCATCCTCTCCAGGAAGCTTCTCAAACAGTGCAGTCCCTGGGGACTTCACCCTTCTCTGGAACCTTCCAGCCCAGACTGTGGGAACCACACACTCCTGCATTAGCTCTTACTCTAGTGTGGGATAATGAGGATGCCTCCAAGCTGCATAGCAGGTCAAACTGCCTTTTCATATCTAGTGTAGTGTCACTGAAGAGCTTAAGGGCAATGGTTACCTCTTGGGGAAGTGCTGGGACAGGGATGGGGATATTCATTAGCACAGGAGCTACATAGCTACATACCTTTGGGCAAGGTCTTAACCTCTCCGAGCCTCATTTCCCCTCTCTGTACAATGGGGATAATACATGTATCATCATCATCTCTACAAGCTGCTATGAGAATGACATGAGAGAATGCCCACGAAGGCTTAGTGTGGTGCCTACCATGCTCCAATCTCCCTTCTCCATCTCGGGTGAAACTCCCTAAAGTGCCCCTGCAGGATTCTTGGTCTCTCCAAAGCCTGCCGTCCTCTAGGCTGACTGCCCCCCCAGGAAGCCCAGTACCCTGGCCTCCACTCCCCTACAACACCCCCCTCCCCCAGACTATCTCTCCTTTGCCTTGTGGACCCTCATCCTAGCCTTGCTTCCACTTCTGAATTTGGGGCTCAGTTGTCACAGGTTCTCTGACTTCTCCAATAAGACTACTTCTCTCAAAGTTGGGAATCTTGTCTCCTGCACCCTGCACAGGTCTGGGCATCACAGAGGCTCTCATAGCCCACTCCAGTAGCTTGGATAAAAACAATCCTTGTATCCCCTGAGCATACTAAGAGGAGCTGGTCCCACGCTGCTTCCTCCATGGAAGAAACTCCCCATTCTCTGATGGAGTAACTCAGACAACTGGGTGTGACTCTCAAGACCTTCCACAGGCTGGTTTTACCTGGTTCTTACTCTCAAATTCCATATGATAAGCTTTGTCAAACTGAGGGGTTCCTGGTCCCCAGGTCATAGCAACTCTGCCCTGTCTCTCTGCTTTTGCACGTGCTCTTTCCTCTGTCTGGGAGGCCCTCTTCCTCTTCCCCTTTCCCATGGTCCTTTTTCTAGGCACTCCCCAGGAAGTCCTTCCTGATCCCTTCCTGTCTACAACAACCCTTCTGGCCAGAAATAACCTCTTGGCCTCTCCCTCTGCCTCCTGCAACCCTTCCCACAAGTCAGGGTTGTATGACTTGCTAAAGTGTTTTAAACATCCACTGCACTATGAGCTTTAGAGCCAGGACCATTTTTCCTCCTTCACTCAAGGGCCTTAGTGCCCAGTTCATAACATGTGCTCAGTGTTTGTTCCTGGGGTCATCTTTACTCCCAGAGACCAGGAGGCAAGTGGAAGTCAAGAGTTCACCTGGGATACAAGGACACTCTTGAGGCTGGTTCTGCAACCAAAACTCCATCTAAGCTACATTTCATATTGGGGCTTCATGCTTCCGGCTGCCCCCTGGGAAATAAACCCTCCTCTATAAGGTCTGAGAGCCACATTCCTGGGGCCTCAACATGAGAAATCTGGCCCCATGCCCACTGGATACAGATGTCCACCCAGCCTCCCAGCGGGTGTCTGTAGTGTCAGCTGAGGTTTGCATCATCACAGCATCACTAATTCCTTGCAATCAGAAGAGAACTTGAAGAGTGTCATATGGAGGCTGGGAGTAATGAGAGACAATAGGACAAAAGCTGTATGTGTTCTGTGGTCCTAGGTGCTAGAAGGTGCTGCAGCATCACCTTCAATTAGCATCACCCTTGCAGACAGTGTTTGAGTCCCCGCTTATGTGCTGGCACTCTGCCTTGCAATTTGCCTACATTTTCAGTTTTAAATCTCTTACTTCCCTATAAAGATGGAATTATATATCCACGTTAATTTTATAGGGGATAAAACTGGGGTTAAGTCGCAAGTCCAAGGTCACACTACTAGTAGGTGGAGGAGCTAGAATTCAACCCCAGGCATGCATGACTCCAAAGCCTGTGTTTGTTCTATCATTAATCCTGTACATATTAGGCTTAACATAAATTTGCTGTGGAGATGCTGACATGTTTTGTTCCTGTCTGGGGGTAGTTATAGAAGTATGTATAAACTTGTGATCTGTGCATTTTTTCTGTTATGTTATAATGTTAATAAAGGAGTTTATTTTTAAAATGTCTTTGTCCCAGAAATAAATACATGCTAGAGATTTTCAGGGTATAAAATGCCCTCAGGATTAAAGTCTGAAGATAGAAAGCTGGACTTTTTTCTTTTCATCAGTCTTTCCATTTCAAATGGGAATCGTTCTAAAGACCCCATAACCCCCAAGCTGGACCCTACAGACTTCCACCTACTATCTGCTACCCAGATCACAAACATTTGCTTGCACTCACATTCCCAGCCCAGGTGCCCACTTCACCCAGCCAGCACTCCACTTTCAGAAGCTGGCACTGCTCTGCAGTCTTTGCCACCCTCTCCCCATCCATCCATCTTCAGGGACCAGACGGCTACACCAGCCGCTACATCACTGGTTAATCCTCAACTTCCTGAGGCAGCCAGGGAGTGATGTCTGACTGTTCCCATCTCCTTGCACCAGGCCAGGCTGGGCAGAGTCGTCCATGTGTGTAAACACAGCCTTCTGCCCAGGCGGCTTCTACTGGACTCCCCTTGCCAACTAAGCCCTCTGTGGCTTTTATCTCCCTGCCCAAAATAACCATTGGCTACAATGGTTTCTCTGGGCATGAATCAGACTCCTGTGGAAGCCTGTGAACAGCCTGAGGACAGAGAAGGTATGATACCCATCTCTGTATCCCCAATGCTCCAGTGCAAAGGTTTGTGGGATATATCGAGCTACTCTGTGTGCCTAGAGGGACCTGTGGCAGGAAGCAAGAGTTTGCTATAAAAAACAGTCACACTCTCCAAAATCTCACAGCTCAGTGAAAGAAATAAAATACCAACATCAGCCAACTTCAATATAAGACAGAAAGCATTAAAGGTTGTAAGAAAAAGATAAATTAGGGTATTCAGAAGAGAAAGAGATGGGGAGGCAGGTACCAATGAAGGTTTCAAGGAAGAGGTAGCATTTAAGGTGAACATTAAAGGCAGGTAAGAACTCTCTAGCCTGGGGAGAGAACATAAAACAAGGCACAGTGGTTGGATAGTACAAGGTAGAATCAAGGAATTGGCTACAAATGGCCTGGAGCCTGGGATGCTGATGCTGGGACTAAAAAGGCAGAACCTTGAATAACTAAGCGGTTTCCTGCACTCTCTAGCAAATAGCCACATGTGACTTTTAAAATTTAAATTTAATCGAATAATACATAAAATTCATAGCCACGTGTGCTTCATGGTTACCATATTGGATAGTACAGACAGAGAACATTGCATCATTGCATACACTTCTACTGGACAGCAATGGTAGATAACTGCAGAGAATCCAGAGAGCTTTGAGCAGAAAGCATAATTAGAACGGGGCTTTAGGAAGATTAATTTGTCTCTAATGAAGAGTTAGTGATTGGAGGGTAGGAGAGGCCTAGAACCAGGGTGGGGCACTGCAATAATACAGGTGAGATCAGTAACCACTCCTCTTCCCCTTGTTCACCTCTTCCTACCAAGAAGCAAAAGGATGATTCTCAAAGTGTAGTCTCTGGAACAGCAGCATCACCTGGAAAGTAGTATGCAAATCTTCAGGCCCCACAAAGATCTACTGAGTTAGAAACTAGGAGATTTGGAGCAGCAACTTGTGCTTTCTATAGCCCTCCTATGATTATGCCTGCTCAAATATCAGTTCTGCCAGGATTGAGCCTAAGAGCCCACACTTTGGCTCTATAGTGACTCTATATGCTGGAGTCCCTGGGTCTGTCTTTATATCATGGCTCAGCTATGTACCAGATATGCTTAATCTTTTTGTGTCTCCATTTCCTTATAATAACCATATGTGGTTATTATTAATATAAGGATTAATAGAGGTACATGTCTTAAGAAGAGTGTCTGACTTACAGTTAAGTGTTCAATGAGTGTTACTAATTTTAATCCTCCTGTGACACTTCTTCTAAACTCCTATGGCAGTTTAATTCCTCCCACACACAAAGGGGCCAGCATCTATCTCTTACCATTAACTATGACCTCCTGCCCATCCATCACATGATACCCCCAGGCCCACTCTCCCACAGCACCCATTCCATTTGCTTTTCTCCTGGCTCAGAGGGTCAGTTACTCTCCCACGAGGTAGAGGCATTTCTTGTGTCAAGAGGGTATCTGCCACCAGAGGGAGTATGTCAGAGGCAGATTTAACTGTCCTGAGATAAGACGTTCTCTATGGGAATGAGTCAGAAGATGCCCCATGAGTCTTCCTTTCTAAGGCCACCTGGGAGTGGGAAGGTCTGGAGGTGAGCTGCCCATTGTGAAGAGAAGCCTCAAGCCTGTTCAGTTGGATCGACACACACCAAGTGGGCATGGGAAATGGTGCTGTGGTCCTACCTACTGCAGGTAGCTGGATCCTGACTCAGGGGCAGATGGTATTCTGCATGGCAGAGGGAGTTGGGCTGGGCATCAAGAAACCTGGATTCTGACCCTGACTGAGATCTTGGGTAGTCATTTTCCTTTCTGTTCTCAATTTCTTTACCTATAATGTGAGGGGGTTAGACTAGCATAGTTCTTAACCTGGATAGGTTATGATTTCCTTTGACAATGCAATGAAAAGTGCAAATGCTTATAGATGTGTGCAAACACACATACATCCATTTATTATAATTTCACACATCAAGACACTCACGAAGCCCATGTACTTATTGCCTCCTGAGTCAATGGACAATTGGTTAAGACACTTTGGGCTAGATGATGTCTAATCATCCATGATAAGATATCAACTGTGTGTATTTCCTATTTGGTATCTAGTTTAAAGAAGCCCTATGTTAAAGATTTCACTAAAAAAAAAAAAAAAGATTTCACTAAAAATGATGAAATATGAAATGGGCTTTCACAGGATACAGCTATTAATTGGCTAAATGCTATACTTCCCTCCCAGAGTCTGCCTTCACCCCTGTCCTATTGCCTCCAATGTCACCTTCCCCCCCATGCCCTCTCCCCCTGTTCAGCATGTAGTGAGCACATATTCCTGAAAGATACTGCCCTCACTCGCTATCTCTGCCACTTATAAGAGTAGACAGATTATCCCCTGCTATGATAGGGTAGAAAAGAAAGAACTCAGCCTGCTGCTTGAACCCCCACCCCAGATCCTAGTTCAGAGGTCAAACAATAAACCGACTCCTAGATACCATCCCCAACCCCCAGCACATACACACAAACGTGCACGTACATACATATATTTGCTGTCCCTCAAATAATGACAGTCAAAAGACTGCAGCTCCAGACACCTGGCAGTGTGGTCATTTGGAATAAGGAACAGGCAAGAGTTATTTTTAGAGGCCGAGTGACAGGATGGTGAAAGCAGTTATACTCTGTCACAGCTACTGCTGCCACCACCAGCTCCAATGAATCACTCCCTGCTACGTGAATGGACAAGTCTGTCAGCATGGTCAGGGAAGCCACGCCAGCTTCTAGAATGAGTGTCTTGGATTGGTGACCATATTGATCACACCAGGCTAAGCCCAGGATCACACCAGGAACCAGACTGCCAGGCCTGAGCCAGTGCTGCCAACCCAGACCAATAGCCCAGCACAATCTCCCTGACCAGCACAGTCAGGCCGACACAGCCCAGCCCAGCAGAGCCTGCACAAGTAAGATCCTCCAACACAGTTCAACTCAATCCCATGAGGCCAATCCAGGCCCTCTCTCTGCCAAAGTCCCTTTAGAGTGGCTAGTGACGCCACTCTCATCCCTAATCTATGCAAGTGAGCCTCCTGCTACCCAAGCCACTGTGATCTGGTTATTAAGGAAATGAGCACCTAGTAAACTGGGCTGGTTCAAACAGTGTCAATGCAACTATCAACTGGATTTCCTTTCTGGAGGGCAGTTTGAAAAAGGATATGGTAAGTCTTAAAAGTATATACACCTTTTAATCCAGAAATTCCTATTCTAGGAATTTATTCTTAGGAAACAATGGATGATACAAAGATGTGGCTATAGGAACAAAAGCATATGCTGGGCATGGTGGCTCACACCTGTAATCCCAGCACTCTGGGAGACCAGGGAGGGTAGATTGCTTGAGCTCAAGAATTTGAGACCAGCCTGAGCAAGAGTGAGACCTTATCTCTAAAAAATAGCTGGGCATTGTGGTGGGCACCTGTAGGCCCAGTTACTTGTGAGGCTGAGGCAAGGGGATCACTTGAGCCCAAGAGTTTGAGGTTGCTGCGAGCTATGACACCATAGCACTCAACCCCAGGGCAACTGAGTGAGATTCTGTTTAAAAAAAAAAAAAAAAAAGGACAGAAGCATACAAGAGTGAAGCAGAAAATCAGAATTAGGGCTCGGCGCCTGTGGTTCAACGGGCTAAGGCGCCAGCCACGTACACCTAAGCTGGCGGGTTCGAATCCAGCCCCCGGGCCCGCCAAACAACAATGACGGCTGCAACCAAAAAATGGCTGGGCGTTGTGGTGGGCGCCTGTAGTCCCAGCTACTTGGGAGACGGAGGCAAGAGACTCGCTTGAGCCCAGAAATTGGAGGTTGCTGTGAGCTGTGATGCCATGGCCCTCTACCCAGGGTGACAGCTTGAGGCTCTGTCTCAAAAAAAAGAAAATCAGAATTAGTATATATGTCCAAAAACAATGGCCACATTACACAAATAGTGACAATATGCTGCAATACTAAGCAGCTATTAAAAAAACAGTGTTGTGGATCTATTAAAATGCTATGATCTACATGTTGCTTTGTAATCACGTTCATAACACAAAAAACTCTTAAGTTCAAAATAGTATATAAAATATAATCCAATTTCTATAAAATATGTACGTGTGGTACATGCATAGAAAAAACTAAACTAGGCTAAGCACAATGGCTCACACCTATAATCCGAGTGCTTTTGGAGGCCAAGAAAGTATTGCTTGAGCCCAGGAGTTCAAGACCAGTCTGGGTAACATAATGAGAGTCTGTCTCTACTCAGAAAAATAATAAAAGAAAAAATTAGCTGGGCTTGGTGGCACATACCTATAGTCCCAGCTACTTGAGAAGCTTAGACAAGAGGATTGCTTGAGCACAGAAATTCCAGGCTGCAGTGAGCTATGATTACACCACTGTACTCCAGGGTTGGCAACAGATCAAGACTCTGACAGAGAAGACAAGGGAAAGGAAGAGAAGAAAAAGGAAGGGAAGAGAAGGGAGGAGAAAAGACAAGACAAGACCAAACTGGGAGGAAAATTTTAAAAAGAAACATGTTATTAGAGGTTGTCTGATGATAGTAGAATTATTCCTTTCATGCTTGTTTGGGTTTTGTTTTGTTGCTTATTTTCTGATGTATATGTGTGGACATATATTATTTATATAAGAAAAGTCCATGTCACCCTTATATCATTTACAGTTTCTGGACTGAACCATTCAAAGTCCTTCCTGGAATCTCATTAGATTCCCCCACCTTTCAGCAACCACAGTCCCCCTCTGGGCTGCCTCTCCAGCTGTGAACTTTGCTGCCCTCCTCAGTTGCCCCCTGGAGTTTCACTAATTATGGCCCATCCACCCACAGCCTCCTGACACAGCTCCCCACAGTAGAAGTCCCCTCCAGGCCTTTCTGTCCATGAATCCAAGCCAGCCAGAGAGACTTCCATTCCTTCATTTTACAGTAAGGAAAAAAATAATTATTATAATAAAAATATGAGTGTGGAGAACTCTCACGTTTATACCTTGTCTTTAATTTTGTCTGTTTGTTGTATAGACAGGGTCTTGCTATGTTACCTAGGCTGGTTTTGAACTCCTGGCCTCAAGTGATCTTTCTACCTCAGCCTCCCAAAGTGCTGGGATTATAGGCATGAGCCACCACTCCCAGTCTATCTTCCTTTTTATAGACCACTTTATTATATACATTTCACTTAGCCCCCACAATGGTTTGTGCCCATTGTATAGATGAGAAAAAAATTGAGGCCCAGCAAGTCCAGCAGCACATTTGTCAAAGGTCACACAGTGAGTTAGGATTCGAATGCCCATCCGACGTTGACACATAAAGAGCTAAAAGGAAGAAATGGACAGGTTATCTGAGCAAAGTCTAAGGAAGGAGCCATATCCTATTTCTTCCCCTCCTCAAGCTGTTACACTACCATCCCCTGCCCAGAATCCCACGAAAGTCCATCTGGGGCCATGTGCCCTACATCTCCACACCAGCCCATCATTCCCTCCCAGCTTTAGTGACAGGTCCTTTGCCGCCTCCTTAGGTCTTCTAGCAACAAGCCATCCTGCAGTGCCACTCTCTCCACCTCTGGGCTCTTCCAGTTCGGGCCTGTCTCACTAAAGAAAGGGGTGGCTGGTCATTTCCTCTTCCATGGGTTATGGTACACACACATGGCAGGGGATGGGAGGTGAGAAGATGGAATCAGCCAGGATGGCCCTCACTCTGGGCCTGCTCTTACACTGTTCTTTTCTTGAGCTTTTGACTATCTGTTTACTGAGACCAAAAAATGAAGCCAAATCTGACGACTTAAATTCTAGTTAATTACAATTTATTTTCACATTTTTGAAACTTATAGATTCTTCCCATCAGAATAATAATATTCAAAATAGCAATAGTAAAAGGACGAGCAACAAAGCAGCTACTGTATCTTGAATCAGTGCTTACAACCACTGAGTAGCCATTAGTATCTCAATTTTACAGATGAAAAAACTAAGACCTAACTTGCCTAAAGACACCTAGCTAATAAACGCAGAGCAAGGATTTAAACAAGTGTGTCTGACACCAGAGTGTGCGCTCACCACCACATCTCTTAGAAATCATCTGGCCCTACCCCCTCACCACACAGATGGGGAAACGGAGACCCAAAGAGGGGAAGGGAATTATAATCAGCCAACATCTATTTATTTACTAGGTGTGATGCACTGAGTTAGTGCTGTGAATGAGGAAAAATTTAAACTTCCATGTTGTTGAATAGATAGGCTGTGAATAAATATTAATCGTTGCTAAAATTGAGCAATGAGTTCATGGTAGTTCATTATGTTATTAACTTTTCCCTATGTTTGAAATTTTCCATAATAAAAAGTCAAAAAAATTTAAAAAGGGTGACAGAAAGATGGCTGCTGAGCATGCAAATTTTACATCTGGCTTGAACTTAGAAAATTAGTAAAATCATCCAAACTTAGAGATATTTTGCTTCAACAGTTTTGAAAGTCAGAAAAAGGCTAGTGTACTGGACCCACTGGGTAGCCTCTCTTTCTCCATCTTTCCATTAAAGTCTCTGCCTGTGGGTTGTTGCTCAGTGAGCCAGGAGCACCCCAGTCTGTCTGGCTAAGCCTTTTCCTGTCCCACATTGCTTCTCTGTGGGTACAATGTCCCTGCCCCCAGGAAGCTGACCCTCTTGGGCTGGCACTCTGTGGATCCACAACCCAATCGCCACAAGAAGCGGAAGGAGATCCTATCTACCGCTGCGAGAGAGGCAGCTAGAGATCCAGAGAATTATGATTAGAAAGCAAATCATAGCCTCCCTCTGTAGGTTTCCAACTCACAAAAACTTCCTGGCAGTCAAACAGCCTTTACTCAAGTTGCTCAGAGTTTCCAGAGAGAGTGAGCACACACAAGGCAGAAGAGAGAACAAAAAAGTGACACAACAGAGGCTGAAAATTTTATAGACAGATGGAGAAAGAGAGGCCACTGGGAGGCAGCACATCATAATGGCCAAAAGCAGGACTCTGGCAGCAGGTCACAGCTTCAATCACTGCTCCAGAGCTTCCTAGCTGTGCAACTTTGAGCACATAACTTAACCCTTCTGAGCCTTTATTTTCTCAGCTGCAAATTGGAGGGAATTCTACCCACCATAAAGAGTGGGTACAGAGATTGAGTGTGGCAGTATATGTTGAATGATTAACCCAATTTCTGGCACATAATAAGCATCCAAAAAATAGTGGCTTAGAAAAAGTGCTAACCATATGATCTGGCAATGCCACTTCTGGGTATGTATCTAAAAGAACTAAAGGCAAGGTGTCAAAGAGATAGCTGTACTTTCAAGGCCATAGTAGCATTACTCATAATAGCCAAGAGGTGAAAGCAATACAAGTGTCCATTGAATGGATAAACAAAATGAGGTATATACATACAATAGACTATTATTCAGCCTTAGAAAGGAATGAAATTCTGATAACATGCTACAACATAGATAAACCTTGAAGACATTATACTAAGTGAACTAAGACACTCACAAAAAAGACAATGATTCCACCTATGTAAGTCAAATTCATAAAGACAGAAAGTAGAATGGTGGTCGCCACAGGCTGGAGGGAGTGGGTAATGTAGAATTATTGTTTAATAGATACAGAGTTTCAGTTTTTTGAGATAAAAAAGTTTTAAGGCGTCGCCTGTGGCTCAAAGGAGTAGGGCACCGGCCCCATATGCCGAAGGTGGTGGATCAAACCCAGCCCCAGCCAAAAAAAAAAAAAAAAAAGTTTTAAGGATGAGTGGTGGTGATGGTTGCAGAATCTACGGATTGCAGATGGTTGCAGAACATACACTTAAAAATGGTTACAATAAGGCCAGGCCCTAGTAGTCCCAGTTACTCAGGAGGCTGAGGCCAGAGAATCACTTGAGCCCAAGCGTTTCAGGTTGCTATGAGCTATGATGTGATAGTACTCTACCAAGGGTGACAAAGTGAGACTGTTTCAAAAAAATAAAAAGTAAAAAAAGGTTGCAATGGTAAATTTTAGCTTATGTGTACTTTACCTTAAATAAAAATATTTAAGTGCTAGACAGAAAACCAAACAAGAGAGTAAAAGACTAAGAGATGAAGCCACAGAAACAGAGAGAACTGAAAAAGGGAGACCACAGTAGTAGAAAGGAAATGAATAATCCAAAGAGGACACACACACCTCCCATGATGCCCTTCCTAAGCTATCAAGCATACATGGAGGAGGTTTTCCACAGGGATTTGTATTTCCATGACCCAGGACCCTATCTTGGCAATTCTTTTCCTACTGAGGAGCTGTCCGGATAATCATGGAAGAATAGGCCTGTGGGAGAACCTGCTTCACCCCACTTCTTCCTAGAAGCTCAGGGAAACAGGAAAGGATCAAAGCCCATATGTGAAGGTGTATCTTTATAACAACAGGCAGAGATGGTAACTCCCAGGCACAGCGTGTGCAAAGGCCCTGAGCTATAAGCTCTATGTGGGAGCCTGCTAAGCTAGGAGGAGCCTTAGGAACATGGAAGGAAGCATGAAGGCAACAGGGTGCAAATCGTGAAGGGCCTTTACAATAACCTACATCAGACTAGACACTCTCTCACTGCCCCATCAACTCAGTAACCTTGAAAATGATCCTAAAAGGCAAGTATTAAGGTACCCACTTTATAGAGAAAGAAATTAAAATTCAGATAGATTAACTTACCCAAGGAAACATAGATGGTAAAAAAAAAAGTAAGGATTCTAAACTAGCTGACCCCTAACGCATGCTTACTACTTAGTCCATGTGTTATCAATACCTAGGGCCCAAACTGTGGGCTCTAGAGTCAGAGTCCCAGAATCACCTACTAGTTGTGTGATTGAAGAAAATTACTTAAACTTCTGAATCTGTTTCCTCAACTATAAAATGGGAATGACCATATGCCTACCTCACATGTATCTTATTGTGTGTGTTTTTTTTGTTTTGTTTTGTTTTGTTTTTTGAGACAGAGCCTCAAGCTGTCATCCTGGATAGAGTGCTATGGCATCACAGCTCACAGCAACCTCCAATTCCTGGACTCAAGCGAGTCTCTTGCCTCCGCCTCCCAAGTAGCTGGGACTACAGGCGACCGCCACAACGCCCGGCCATTTTTTTGGTTGCAGCCGTCATTGCTGTTTGGCAGGCCCGGGCTGGATTCGAACCCACCAGCTCAGGTGTACGTGGCTGGCGCCTTAGCCCATTGAGCCACAGGCGCCGAGCCTGTGTGTGTTTTTTATATGTTTGTTTTTGTTTTTGAGACAGAGTCTCTCTATCACCTGGCTTGTGTGCAGTGACATCATCATAGCTCACTGCGACCTCAAACTCCTGGGCTCAAGTGATCCTCTTCTCCTTCTCCCCATGAGTAGCTGGGACTGGAGGCATTAGTCACCATGCTGGCCCTCACTGATTTTATGAGAATTAAATATACTATTAGAAGGGAAGTGTGTTGCAGGCAAAAATGATAGAAAATGCAAAGTGGCTTTCATTATTTATTATGCTTAGGCCTCCAGGCACCCCCCATTTAATCCCTGCAGATAGATTTGCAAGTACAAAGCATTCTTTGGATCCCTGAGAAGCTAACAGCCTGGGTTGGGCAGTAACTTTGCAGGAACAACCTAGAAATAACCTCCTCCACTCTCTGTTCTCAACTCTGTGGCCTGACTAAGTTTTTCTGCAAATGTTCAGCAGGACACAGTCTAAGCAGTCTCTATTATCAAGGGGGTAGACATAACAGAAACGACCAGAAGTACCAACTCATCCACCCACTGGCTTCCACCATGAGCTGATCCACTGTCCCACAGCACCTTCTGGGACCAGGTGACCTAGATCTCAGAACATCAGTACCAGGAGGGCCTTCAAAAACCATCTAATCCTGCCCCTTGTGCAGATTAGAACATTAAGACCTAGAGATAAGTGGGGACCTGCTTAATGAGCCAGTGGCAAAGCCAGAACACAATCTTGGGCCACCCAACTTTCTGGTCTACTGGTTTCCAATTTTATTTCACCATCCTTATTTTTTGTTGTGTTAAGTTTAAGTTTACATCTTCAAAGTTCAAGAGCATAGTCACCTTTACAAGTCTAATTTTGGGAGGTGACCTTATGAAATGAGTAAGAATTTGGGGGACAGACAGATCTATGTTCAAATTCTAGCCCCACCACTTCTAACTGAGTGGCCCTTTACTCATTTAGATAGTAGAAGAAGACAATGGGAGCAGAGGCTAAGAGCTTTGGCTATAGTCCTAGCTCTGCCACATCATGGCAGGTGAGTCACTTTATGGCTGCTTCAGTTTCCTCTTCCATAAAGCCTGCCCTACCTAGTCATGTGACTATAGAATGGGAAAAATATGAATGAAGAAGCTGGTATAGGCTTGCTATGGAGTAAGCAACTTAATAAATAGTGGCTACTGTTATTACTATAATCTTTAATGCTCTGATTGAGGTATGTTTTCAGCAGGTAGGAGGAAAGTATCCCAGTCTCAAAGCTCTAGTTCTCTTAGTTCTCTTCATGGAATCATGGAATGTGAAAGCCGGCCAGGCCCCCACATTAAAGGCAACAGAATTGAGACCCAGAAGAAAATGACATGTTCAAGGTCATGGAGAAAGTTAATGAGAGAGCTGCACTAGAACCCAGATCTCTTGATTTCTACTTATTTAATTCCATACGTACAAGCCCTTACTTTGTGCATGGATTTGGTGGGAAGAGAAGGTAGTCTTTCAGTCCCCAAATACCAAAGTGCAGCTGGCTTCAGTCAGAATAGAACTAGAGCAATCCTGCTCTCATGGAAGCCCTAGACCAGAAGTAGGGAGGGGCTCCCCTCTGGTGGACAAGGCCAACTGGGCCAGCAGCCAGGGTGGTGCCATAGGCACAGCTCGGGGCTCTCTCACCAGCTACATAATAAAGTAATTACGGGATTAGGGATAAAATTAGTCACTTGTGTAATTATTTTCCTTAGAACAAGAGCAGAAAGGGCTTTTTTAAAGATCTGCTCCTTGGCTCTCCCAAGAGTATCTGTGCAGAGACACAGATGAGTGCACACACACACAAACAAACATACACACATAGCAGTGATGGCAGTGAATGGTGAGGACATGTGGCATCGTGTTGCAGTCCTTCATAACAGGTCCCACACCCCAAAGGCCAGGAGTTATATTCCCCAACATTTGCCTCATTGAACACTTTTACCATACTACCATAGGCAAGTTGCCTCCCCTCAGGGGCCACCATCATGGAGAATCTTGAGGGACAGTGTCTTATACCCCTCCCTAAGGGGGTATAAGACACTTATACTTCCTCCCTGGGCTCCTCAGCCTTCCCTCCAATTGGACAGTGCCTTATACTTCCTCCTTACGGAAGAGGAAATTGTCAGCCCTGGGCTCCTCAGCCTTCCCTCCAATTTGGAAGTTGGCAGTACAGTTCCAGCATGACAGGAGGCTGGTGGGGGTGTGTGTCCAGTAATCCAGAGAGATTTCTGGTATTAGCCGCTGTGGTAGGCATAATAATGGCCCCACAAAATATCCATGTTCTCATCCCCAGAATTAGGTGAATATATTACATCACATGGCAAAAGGGACTTTGCAAGTATGATTAGGTGAAGAATTTTGAGATGGAGAAATGATCCTAGATTATCTGAGTGGGCTCAATATAACCACAAGGGTCCTTGTAAGTGAAAGAGGGAATCAGGGGAGTCAGTCAGAGAAGGAGATATGGGGATGGAAGCCAGAGGTAGGGGGACGCCACTGCTGAAAGGGGGCCGCAGGCAGCCTGTAGAGCTGGAAAAGGCAAGGTACAGATTCTCCCCTAGCAGCCCTGCCAACACCTTGCTTTTAGCCCTATTTCAGACTTCTTACTTCCAGAGTTAATATAAGGTAATGATTTGTGTTAAGTCACTGAGTGTGTGAATTTGTTAGGGCAACATTAGGAAACTAACACAGTCACCTAGGAGAGGATCCTTTCCCTCCAGATTGAAGAACTCTCTCCTCAAGGGTTAGCTAGGAACACTCTTTGGCGCCAAACATACCTGAATGTATCTCTGGGGAAGAGGCCTGAGCTGGGGGCCCAAGCTCTAACCTAAAAAGATAACTTTAGGAGGACAGCACCCCAGAGAAAAGGCAATGGCTCTGTGAAGAAAGGGAGAAACCTCACTTTATAACTCCATCCAGGGGCTCCACAGAGGGACATCTACTCCATAAATCACACCATCCCCAGGGGCAACCTGGCACCAGGGAAGGAGACTACTCAGAGGGCTGGTCTAGCCTCAGTTCTGCCCCCGAGTTACCAGGTGGTGACTTGCTCTCTCGGGGCCTTACCATCATCATCATGGATCACCATGCATCAAGTGCCAGGCTGTGTGGCCATATGCTTTACACGAGAGAAAGCCTCACGAGGACCCTGAGAGGTGACTCACTCTCACAAGGCCAAATTTATAACTGAGGAAATGGGCTCAAGGCAGATAAGAGGGGAGCCTTGTTTGCACCTAGGCAGCCTGACTCCACAGCCCTATTCACTCCTTACAGTGAACAAAATTGATGGACACACGACAGTTGGGAGCAGCCCCTACACACAAGGAAGAGGCTCTTCAGATCTAAGAGAAATCAAAACCAGTTCCTGCCCGCTCTCCCTGGACACTAGGGGCTGAAAGTGACACGGCAGTTTGGCAAGTTTACTGAGAGCATATAAGACATCCACAGTCTTTGACGAAGAATCCCCTTTTGAGTCCTCACCCTAAGAGGCATTATCTGAAATACAGGGAATAATGTTTTACACACTGTTCATTGCAGTGTCATTCCTAACAGCAAAAACTGGATGCAGCCTGGATGTCCATCAACTGGAAAAAGGAAGAGTTGACCATGTATTTAATGGAATCTCTGTAACAACACAGAAGGGAACTTCCAATACATTGTTAGGAGAAAAACATAAGACAGAACTGAAGAGGCACAAGGCTAGGGAGGATTGCAGTTATGCAAAAAAAGAGAAAAAGGAAAAAAGGTGGAAGGAAACACACTAAACTCTCAATCATACTCAGGAGTCATTTTTTCTGTCTCCTATTTTCCAAAATCTCTGTACTATGTTATTACATTTGTAATTTAAAAAAAAAAACAAGATCACTTTAACAAAACAACAACTGCAATGCAGCCTTGAGGAACCCACACGCTGAGCAGAGAAGAAGAGAAAAAGGAACAGGCAAATGAGGCGAGGCCAGAGAGGTGGTGCGAAAGCCAGGAGGAAGGGAGTGATGTGAAGGAGACCCAGCAGAAAGAGGACTACAGGAGCCTAGGTTCAGGAGGCCAAAAGCTTGGCCCTACACCCCCCAACTGCACACACAATGCAAACCAGAAGCCAAGGACCTGATGGTTGATCCACACACACACTCCCCACTAAAGCATCTGAAAGAGTGCCCCATCGTGACCAGTGTTTCCAGAGCAGCATTTACAATGCAAACCAGGGGCCCAGGAGAAGCAGTAACACACCACACCTGTGGGCATCCACCCCCAGCCCAGCTCAAGCAAAACAGAAGAGGCCTTATATACAAGCGCCTGGTCAGGATTTCCCAGTCTTCAGGATGGGGATTCTCTTGGTCCATAAGATTTACCAGTTCTACCACTCGTGTTTCCATGGGGATTGGCATATCACCCTCTATACCCTCCATGCTTTGGGGCTCAGCCATTAGCCTCTTTGAGACATATCCCTTAGATTCTGTGCCTTCTTGATGTGAGCTACACAAGCATGCCTGGAGAGTCACATCCTTATCGACACATATTCATCCACCCACACACACACTCCCACCAGCCTTCTTTCTTCTCCTGAGAACTCCCCTTCTTCCCTCTCTCTATTCACCTCATCAAAGACCCAGGTAATCTGAGAAAAGGAGGGAAGATCCCCCAGAAATTCAAGCCTGACTTCAATGTCCCCATCTCTGCCTCACATGATGGACAGTGGCCAAGTCTGAGCTGCTACCTCTAGAGCCCAGAGGTGGAGGACAAGCTGGGTCACAGAGCTAAAGGCTAAACCAGATTCTAACGGCCAATGACCATAGAATTCACCTCTGACCCTTAATCTGGTGAGTCAACAAGGAACAGGGCTGAGTCACCACCAGATGTACTCCCTATTGCACCCCATTCTAAGAAAGCTGACATTGCTTTTTGCAGCTCACAGCCCAACATGCAGGTCATCCTCTGGGTCAGCCTGCAGTAATGAGCATCGCAGGGCCAAGACAAAGCCAGTACCAATTAGGCTGCCCCCTTTCCTGCCAGTGAGCTCAGTTTCATTACTTTGCTCCACTTTCAGCTCATCTGAAAAATCCTCATCTGAGGTCCCTGGAGGATCTTAAAAGTGTTATTCAAACATTAGCTCTGACACACAGCCTCCCCCATCCGCCCAAGGCAACACTTTTTCTCCCTGCTTTTTGGCACTGCAGGAATGAGCAGCATTTAAGGCCTGGCATGTGGCACCATAGGTCCTGTAGCCTAAGGCTCCTCCTTAGTCTGGACCTTCTCCACCTCCCTTCCTTTTATAGGACAGAGAGCAGGGAATGGGACTTAGTGCCTCCTATATGGTGGGCATGCCATCTTATTCAACTTTGGCACCAAACTCTGTGAGAAGCTATTATTATTCCTGGGTCATAGATGTGGCAACTGTAGCTGAGCCACCCTCCCAAGGTCACCTAGACAGCATGCAGCCAAGTTAGGCCTGGAACCCAGGACTGCTGAGCTCTTGGACTCTTCTAAGTACCCCAGCCCACCCCAGCATGCTCTGCTCTGCACACTGCCCAGTCTCTCCCTGTGGCAGAAAGAGGACCCTCATTATTCATTATGCTTCAGCTTATACCCTGAGCCTGGGTCCAGGTGAAAAGACAAGGACAAAAGGGGCTACAGAATTCAGGGGCTTCTAGAAGAGGCTTCAGAGAATACAACTTTTCTAGGAAAAAACCAGAACAATGCTAAAAGCTGGTTGCATCCCCTATTCTGACTTGCATCTTACAAGAGTACCTGTAAGAGAGGACATGGTCAGAGACTTGCAAGAAGCCAGGGAAAGTCAAAAGGAGAGAATCTAGGGTATGTGGTCAGGGAAGCTGGAGCTGGAAGGACCAGAGAGTTTAGCACAGCCCAATGCCTTTATATGCACAGATAGGGAAACTGAGCCCAGGGAAGGGAAGAGCCCTGTCCAAGACCTAGAGTAAGTCTATGGCTGTCGTTGGATTAGAATGTAGGTCTTCTGATTCTTAAGTTAGCATTCCTAGACCTAGAATGAAGGGCCTGGACCTAGATGCTGCCTGGGATAAATGAACGAGCAAATGAACAAGGAGATCTGCCACCTCTAGAACTTGAGGGTGTGCAGCACAGAAACCTGTGTGTGTGCATGGAGCTCCCAGGCTGGCTCTAGTCTCTCACCTATGGAAGGTATAAGCAAAAGAGAGGCCCTTTCATTCACCAATGCTCTAGCTCCACCAGAAGCCAATCAGGGCTCTGGAAGGAGGCAGAAACTTTGGTTCCCTTGGCAACACAGACAAAGGCATTTCCTCAGGGCTACAATCAGCTGGGGTTGAGTTGTGAACTATATTCCAATCGGCCAGACAGGGCTCTCTTCTCCTTTTCTCATAAGAAGCAGGGCAACCAACCCAAACTCCAGTCGTGTCTCTGGGGCTATCTCAAATTGAGAGGCAGAATATGGATGAGCCTCAGAGTTAGAGACCTAGGACAATAGTTGAGTCATCTCCAGTCTGCAAGGCCCACCCAACTGCCACCAGGTATGTGTCTCTGAGGTGGGCCAGAAGCCTGTGCAGATGTTCATCAGCTCACCCCCAGACTCCTCTGCAGAGGCAGTACCAGGTGCAGAAACATGGGAGATCCTGTAGCTGAATTGAGGCACCTGGGCCTAGGCCCAGCTCTGGCATTCACTCACATGAATGGGACCTGAGCAAGTTTCATCCCCTTTCTCTTGGGCCTCACTGTCCCTATCTGTAAGGGAAACCGCACTGGAAAACCTAAGACCTGAGTTTCCCTGATGTGTGGATTCCCAGTCCATACCCATCAAGAAAATAATGGGGAAAGGGAGTGGTCAGGAATTCACCTTACACCACTTTTGAAGAGTTGCCTAGCTCTGGTCCAGACCCTTAGAATGGTCCACTAACTGGAATTGGCTCTTTGTCACTTTGAAGGAAGTTACAAGAAAACCAACAGACTCTGAAAAACAACTTCCAAATAGAATCCCCAGATTTCTCCTGCAGGCCAGGCAGCCACCCCTCCCCTCACCCAGTCTCTAGGAAGTGTCCACAGTGTCCCTGTGGAGGGCTTTTATTGTCCCTAGGGGAGGAGTCATCACTCAGAAATTTTAGAAAGATTTTCCACACTGACAGTCAAGAAACAAAGAGATTTCTCAAGAAGATTCTCAATTCCTAGAAAAGTCAAGCTACTGAAATCAAAACCCACATGCACTGTCCACACTTTCAGCTTTATTATTCCTCAGCCACCCCAGTTGAGAATCCCTGCAGCCAGCTAGGATGTAGCTCCTTTCTTCCCTCTTCTTTCCTCACACCCATCAGGCTGTGTCCCCTCTCCCTCTTCACTCACTCTCTGATCTATTCCCTCTTCTCAATCCCAGGTGCCTGAGGTTAGAGAGGCCCAGCACTCTTCAGCAGGCCACACCAACAGCTCAGCCCATTAGTCTCCTATCCTCCAGCCCTACCCTTCCAACCCATCATCCCACTGCCAAAAATCTAATCACATCCTTCCCAACCTAATACCCTGCAGTGTTTTCACTGCTCTCCAGATCAAGTCTCAACTCCTAGACTAATATCCATGTGCTGCAGGATTAGGACCTGCTTGTTGCTCCACTTGCCATCCCAAACACACACACAAAACTCCCACCATTCCAAAGCACCCTCCTGATTCATGTCTTTGCACTTTTTCTTTTATACTTGTGATTCCTTCTGCCTGGAATGCCCTTTCTAAATCCCCCACTGTTGAATGAAAGATAACTGCTAACCTTTACTAAGTGCTCAGTATGTACCAACCCCTCTGCTAAGCCCTTTGCATGTGCTTCCTCACTGATCCTCACCAAGACAACTATGAGGCAGGTGCTAACAGTAGCCTATTTGCAGACAAAGAACAAAATCAGAGATGTGAATGAACTTGGCAGAAGTCACATGGTTGATAAGGGGAGGAACTGAATGAATATAAATCCAAACATCTAACTCCCTGACCTCCTCCTCCTCTCCCCTGGAATAGTGTAGTAGCCACATGGAATCAGAAAAGACACCATACTCCATACTCTGAATTGTATCCCCTCCTTCTGGGACTGTAGAAATAGCCTGTCTCAGAGAGTGACACCAGATAAGGTCCAGTCTGTTCCTTTCTGGTTTCTGCCCCACACAGCATGGCCCCTCTGAGCATGTAAAGTGACAGGGCCTATACTCTAGAAGTAGAGCTTTATAGTTACATTAATGGCCCAGCAATGATTTCTATCTACCATCTTTCATGAAATCTAAATTCTTTGGCCAAGCATCAGAGACAGCCAGGATTTGGCACCAGCTCATCTTTCAACCTTAATTGCACACTATATCCCTTCCCACATGCAATAAATTGGTGGGTCCTTACCATTCCTGCCATGTTGGTACTCACTAAAAGCTGCCGTTTACTGAGCACCTCCTAAGAACGGTCCCCTAAGCCAGACACTCAACCAGCATTCTCTTGATTCCTTACAACTCATTGATTCATTCATCCAAATGCTTATTAAACATCTAATGTGTGCCATGCAATACGGAGTCAAGAATGAACATGACATTAAAAAAAAAGACAAATAGCTACAAATTGTGATAAGCTTTATAAAGAAATCAAGAGGTGGTAGTAGGAAGCAGTGTGGGATTGGAGGACTTAATTAAACTGAGATGCAAAGGATAAGAAGAAGCCAAGCCTGCAAAGAAACAGAAAAAGAATTCTAAGCTGAGAGAATAGTACATTAAAGGTCCTCAGGTCAGAAACAATTTGTTAAACGAAGAAAGGGAAGAATTCTGGGGCTGAAGTAAATGACCAATGGGGAGATAAATAGCTAGAGTGGGGGAAGGCAGGAACCAGTTCACTCAGAGACCAATAAGCCATGGTAAGGAGTTTAGTTTTTTTCTATTGCCCTGAGTATAGTGCCATGGTGTCATAGCTTACAGCAACTTCAAACTTTTGGGCAGAAGCAATCCTCTTGTCTTAGCCTCCGGAGTACCTGGGACCTCCGCCTGGCTGGTTTTTCTATTTTTACTAGAGATAGGGTCTCGCTCTTGCCCAGGCTAGTCTCAAACTCCTGACCTCAGGCAATCCACTTGCCTCAACCTCCCAGAATGCTAGGATTACAGGTAGAATCCACCAAGCCCAGTCTTTTTGTTTTTTAGAGGCAAGGTCTTACTCTGCCACCCAAAGTAGAATGCCAAAGTGATCATACCTCACTGCAACCTCAAATTCCTGAGCTCAAGTGATCCTCCTGCCTCAGCCTCCCAAGTAGCTGGGACTACAAGTATGCACCACCATGCCTGGCTAATTTTTTTTTTTTTTCTAGAGACAGGGTCCTGCTATGTTTCCCAGGATGGTCTCAAACTCTTGGTCTCAAGCAATCCTCCAATTTTGGCTTCCCAACATGCTAGCATTATAGGCATGAGCCACCACACCCAGCCTAGATTTTATTCTAAGGCATAAGAATGCTACTGTGACATAGTCAGACTTGGGCTTTACAAAGATCACTCTAGTTCTCACTTGGAAAGGAGACTTGAGCATATAGGTCATCCATGTAATGGATGCAAAGTAACTGGCATAGCATAGGTGCTCAGTAAATATTAATTTCCTTTTTTTTCCTCTCTCTACCCCCCCATCCCAGGCTAGGAATGTCTTCTTTATCTAACTCCCATTCCTTCTTCTGATCTATACATTGTCAGAACTTAAATTTTCTAAAGAAATGTGATCTGTATAGTCTTCCCCATTACATGGGGAAACTGTGGTCTAACAAAAGGACACAATTTACCCAGTGTCACATAGTGGGGCTGCAGCATGGTAGGATTTTTCTACCTTTACCCCTCCCCCTGAACTGGACCTGGGCTGATCTGAAGTCGGGAGGAAGATAAGGTAATAAGCACTGAGGCCTTCCCTCTGGGTTCTTGTTCTCTACCTCTACCCTCCTCATCCTCCCATCTTGGAGATGCTCTGAAAGCCTGGTTATCAGTGAATTATGTGCTCAGGGTAAGTAGCAAGGCTGAGGATGCTTACAGAAAGCCCCACCTCTAGGTATATTCTCTCCTTCTGCTTCAGTCAGGTAAAGGTAGGCCAGATTATAGGACAAAAACATTACCCATGGAGCTTGGAAACTTGCTAGGATTTAGCTGACCCATGGCCAGAAAGCAAGCAAGGGTCAAGACATTCATTTTACCCACCCAGAACCTGAGGTGGTCAGTGCTCTGTGATGTGCCCAGGACTGGAAAGAAAGAGGCAGAGTTCTAACTAAAATCACAAAACTTGGCTATCTGAGGATCACTAAGCCCAAAGCCCCATTGTACAGATGAAGAAACTAAGGTCTAAGAAGGGAAAGAGGCTTACCCACTGTCACATGCAAAGTAAGTGGCAGAACCAGGACTGGAAGTCTGCTTGGCTTCTGCTTTCCAGCTCCCCAGGCAACCTCCTTTGAGAAAGGCGGAAAAGGTGGCAGAATGGAGGCTGGGATTTGGGGGCAAGAGCAAGAACAGGGCCATAAGGCCTCCTCAGACCTGCCCCACCCAGCTCCCAGCCCTTCCACTGTTCACAGGTGTGGCAAAACCTGCCAAACCAGTCACTGTGCCAGGGCCAAGTAGCAGAGCCCAGAGCTGCTGGGGTGTAGGTGAGACAACAGATGCCAAGAGGTGGGGCTGGGAAGAGCACAGAGAGGATCCTGCCAGGGCCTGACAGCCCAGGCCACATGGGCACTGCCCAAGGACAGGATGGGAGCTCACCGCTGGGCAGTTCATCACCAGGAATTGAGCGTAGCAGGACTCACTAGCCTTCCTATCCCCATCCAGCACAAAATCCTGTCCTCCACTTCCCCTCCTCCTCTGGACACTAACCTGTTGGCTATCTGTGTCACTGCAACAAGAGACACAGTAACTTATCTGAGAAATATGGCAGGAGGCAGAGAAAGGTGACAAAATAATGTAGAGACACCTCTCCCCTCCCAACCACAGCACCAAGTGAAGTCCTACCGCCCTCCACCTGGCCAAGTACACAGGGCTCTACCCTTTGCCCTCCCCCACCTCAGAGAGCAAGGCCCAATAAGCAGCTGTGTACACAATGCACTTGCGGGGGAGGGTCAGAAGATCTGGGCTCCAGCAGCGCTCTGTGACACTCCGCATAGACTTGGGGTAACCTGTCCTTCTCACGCTTCGATTTCACCACCCTTCCTGTGGCTAGGCTAGATCAATTTCATAGTTTAAGGGGGCTTTGAAGATCTGCGCCCTGCCTCCACCTCAGTCTTCCCCACCTCCTGCCCAAAGAAAAGCATAAGAGGTCACATACCAATGTGTGAGGTCCCTGCTAGACAGGACTGGCTGCCTGGTCAGGGGCTACTTTGCTGAAACCTGTTTCATCAGCCAGTAGGAGGCCTCTCAAGCCAGAGTATGGGGGAGGCTGACACCTATCCAGTGTTTTCCTGGTGCTCAGGGCCCAGCTCAGAAGTCACCCTCAGGGCCTGTGAGACTCAGGAGCCAACTGCTAGGCAAGAAGAGACCTTGGCAGGAAGGGACCTTGGCATCAGCGTAGGCTCCTGTGAGCACATGACACAGAGACCAGGCAAGAACTTCACAAACATTAGGGACTCATATCTCAATCAATCCCCTCCTTTGGTTGAAGGATCAGAGAGAAGCAGGGTCACACAGCAAGGCTGTGGCAGAGGTGGGACCACACCCGACTCTGACTCCCCAGCCGGGGACTCCCAGCACATGCCACCTCCCACAAAAGAAACATTTTTCTGAATTTAAAATCATGCATCCCATAAAGTAACAACAACAACAACAACAACAACAACAAAGCTTCCTCACTACCCTTTTGGAACTGCCAGAGAACAGCACGAAGTTCTGCTCCTCCATATTGATCAGGCTTTTGTAGTCTATTCAGGCTACTACAACAAAAACCATCAACTGGGCGGCTCATAAACAATAGAAATTTATTTCTCACACTTTTGGAGGCTGGGACATCAAGGATAAAGGCACCAGCAGATTCACTGTCTGGTGAGGGCCTGCTTTCTGGCTCATAGATGGTGCCTTTTAGCTTACCGTCATATGGTAGAAGGGGCAAGATAGCTCTCTGAGATCTCTTTTACAAGGGCACTAATCTCATTAGTGAGGTGGAGCCTTCTTGACCTAATCGCCTCCCAAAGGCCCCACCTCTTAATACCATCACCTTGAGGGTTAGTATTTCAACCACATGAACGCTGAGGGACACAAACATTCAGATCATAGCACATGTTTACCTGCTGTGTTTGTGTCTGCATCTCAGCACATGGCACAGTGCCCAGTGTATGGCAGAAACTGAATGAAAATTTGCTGACTAAATCATGACTCAACAGAGGAGCAACTAGAGACAGAATTCATTTATAGGCCCAAGCATCTAGGCTGGGGGTTGGAGACCAGGAAATAGACAAGAAAGAAAAAACATGAAGCAGGCTCTCCAGGGCTTGGATCCCCTGTTGGGCTGTACTGTACAAGCAGGGACACTATTGTTCCAGAGCTTCAGAAATCCTAGGCTCAGAGGTGAAAGGCAGATTTCCCCAGTCACACTGAGTATACAGACTTCAAGGCCTGTGCGTTTCTTTGACTTAGCAAGGCCAGCAGACCAGTCGCTCTGTGCTTTCTCACGCTCTGAAATTTATAAAATGAAAATCAAGATGAGTAACCATCATCACCTATTTCCCAGTCAATGTTGCCAGACCCAGAGGCTAATCCCTGCAGCACCTCTGCCTAGGAGCTAAGCTCCCAAACTAAGACCTAAGCTAAAATCATAGATGAGCCACTTGGCTGATCGTCGTCTTCTTCTTGGTCTTCTTTTTTTTTTTTTGAGACAGAGTGTCGTACTGTTGCCTAGGCTAGAGTTGCCATGGCATCGCCTAGCTCATAGCAGCAACTTCAGACACCTGGGTTCAAGTGGTCCTCCTGCCTCAGCCTCCCAAGTAGCTGGGACTACAGGTGCCTGCCATGATGCCCAGCTAGTCTTTCTATTTTTAGTAGAGACAGGGTCTTGCTCTTGCTCAGGCTGATCTCGAACTCCTAAGCTCAACCAATCCACCCATCTCGACCTCTTAAAGTGCTAGGATTTCAGATATGAGCCCCAGTGCCTGGCCCACTTGTCCTCTCCTAAGACTCAGACTGTATTTATAAAATGGAAATACTGACTGCTTTTCCTGCCTCTTTAAAGAGTACTCTGAAAAGCATATATAGCAGTGGATGGAAACATACTTTGTAAACTGTAAAATATCAAAAAAATATGAGATTATGGCAGTGCCTGTGGCTCAGTGAGTAGGGCGGCAGCCCCATATACCAAGCATGGCGGGTTCAAACCCGACCCTGGCGAACTGCAACAAAAAAAAGAAAAAAAAAAAGGATATGAGATTATTAATAACAGTAACCCTGCCATGACTAGCCTTTCTGGCCACCATCGCATCCCAATCCACAAATGTCAATTATCATGTCTTCAATGACACAGTAGCACCTACTGGTTATTAAGCATTTAGCGCTGCCAGGCACAGTGCTAAACACATTATATTTTCTCAATTGGGCTCCACAACCTCCAAGATAAAAATTATTTTCTCTACAAATGATAAAATTAAGTCATAGAGAAATGAAGCATCTCATTCAAATTCACACAGTAGGTAGTAAAGCAGGGGCCTACAACCCAGTCTGTCTGAATCTGGAGTGCAAGCTCTTTTCAGCTGCTCTTTTACTGCCAGGACAGGATCATGATGCCTCCAAAGCCTGAAATGGCCCTGGAGTGACATGGTCACTTCACTGACCCTTGCAGTAATAACCTTCAAGGTGGGGAGGACTACCTAATTTTTTTGTCTCTATTTGACAATGAGAACATTGAGACCCCAAGAAAACCTGGCAACTATGTGTCTCAACCCACTGGTTGTGGAATCTAGGAATACAAAGCACTGAAGAGAGTGTGTCTAGAGGGAGAAACTGAGGCCCAGGGAGGGATAGAGAACTGCCTAAGTAACTCATTCAGATTTTTCCCAAATACATCTCTGTACCTGGTTCCTAGAAAACATGTATGATAGATAAAGGTAGTGCTGTCTATTATAGTTTTAAAATGTTGGCTGGGTCAACCCTATAATCCTAGCACTCTAGGAGGCCAAGGCAGGTGGATAGCCTGAGCTCAGGAGTTTGAGACCAGCCCAATCAACAGTGATACCTCATCTCTACTAAAAAAAAAAAAATCTAGCAGGCATCATGACAGGTATCTGTAGTCCCAACTTCTTGGGAGGCTGAGGCAAAAGTATTGTGCTGAAGCCCAAGAATTTGAGCTTGCTGTGAGTATGATGATGCCATGGCACACTACCCTGGGTAGTAGCAGAGTGAGACTCTGTCTCAAACAAAACAAAACAAACAAACAACCCCCCTCCCCACATTAAAAAAAATAAAATGCTGCTCACTCCACTGCTAGCCTCCCTGCTTTGTATCCAGGACTGGCTTCAGCTCACAACTGAAGCCAATCACTTTCCTAGTCTGGGCATTAATTTTTCCATGTGCCAAATGAGATAACTAAACCTTGGTCAATAATACATTCCATAGGCCAACACCATTCCAAAAGCCACAGAGCCCAGAAAGCCAGTCCTGGTGACTTTGCTCCCTGCCATTATTCCAGAGGTCTAGGCGTAATGTTGCCAACACTTTGACTTTCTGGGCAAGACCACTCAGAGTATGGTCCTGTGCTTCTCTCTCTTCACACAAGCCCTGACATCCTTGGCCAGAGGTTTGCCCTTTGCCCCAAGCCCAAGTCACCCTAGTCTAAGGCCAGGGGGAACCTGCAGAATAAGGACCATCATTGCTCCTGTTGAGAGAGGAGAACACAAAGGTGAAAGAGGGCAAGTAACTTGCCCAAGATTATGCACAAGCTGGCGAGCGGCAGAGCTGGGACTTGAACCAACTCTCTGGCATAACACTGCTTCCTTGTGACCCTGCCCGCAAAATCACAATCAGTATGATCTCAGGTTCAATTGTCGATCTGCCTCCTAGAGACACCGTCTCTGAACCTCCAGACCTGCCTGCCTCTCTTTGATCTTGAGCAGGTTTCTTTTTTTCCCTCAGTAGTACATTTGTCTATATGACTCTCCAATGACTGACTGGAGAGATCTCTGACCCCCTGGACTGGGTGCTCCTTTCTTCCTTCATGCTCTACAGCCCAGTGGTTAAATGCTCAGCCCAGTCCCTGGCTTTGAATCTGGGCTCCACCAACACTTAGACAAATTATGAGATCAATCTGTTCCTCAGTTTCCTGATCTGTCAACTGGGGATTATACTACTACCCATTTCTTAGAGTTAGGATTACATGAAATTAAGTGAGATAGACATAAATCATTTACAACTATGCCAGGTTTAGAGTAGAAGCTCAATAAATGGTCATCAGTTTTATGCTCCCAATAATAATGTTACCAACAGTTTCTCCCCTATGATCAGTCCAAGGCCAGAACAGCGATGTTGGGGCTAATTCAAACTAAGGAGGGCCACTTGAGATGGTGAAGCAAGGACTAGCTTGGTCTGGAAGGTAGGACTCAAGAACTGAGCTCAAGTTCAACTCTATCAGACCCACCATGTGACCAGTACAGAGGGTGTAGGGGAAGGAGGACAGGGACAGGGGGCTGAGGAGAGAGAGCAGTATTAAAGAATGGGCTGGGATGGGCTTGCCCTGGATCAAGGGCAGTGGGCAATCTATTACTGTTTCTCCCCTGCTTAAAAGGAGTGACTTTTTATGCCCTTCTGAATCAAATCCAACCCTAATCTCAGCGCAGGTCTTCCCAGACTGGCCTGCTGACACCCCGCCCTGTCCACATTGCCCTTTCCCATGGCTATGTTGCATATCCTTCTAGGCCCAATCAGCTTTCATCCTCCTGGGAAGTGGTCCTGCTCTCCCCAGGGCTAGTCAGGGCCCCTTTGGGTACTTGCAGACCCTGTGCCCACCTCCTCCCCAAGCACCAATCACATCGTATTATCAATGCTTGCTTCTTCATCAGAGTTTCCCTCTAGATTACTGGAGAATGAGAGAGGTCTTATCAGTATTGAAATCAGTATCTCAGCATCCTCAATGACAGCTCAATTATAGAAAAGAAGCTTGGGCAAGGTTTACTTAATGAATCAAGGGTTGGAGGAGAGGGCATAAAAACCTATTCTAACTCTATAAAACTCTAATTCAATTGTCCTAGATGAATCAGTTAATCTTTCCAAGTCTCTATTTTTTCATTTGTTAAATGGGGATCATTAATTCTTGTCCTGCCTCTTCCTCAAGGCTGCTATGAGGATCAAACAGGTATGTTTTGTGCAATGCTATACTCAATAATGCATTTATTCAACAAATATTAAGCACCTATCATGTGTGAAGTATGCTCTAAAATGATACTAGTTATTCCTTTTTAAAACATTGAGATAAAATTCATATGCCACAATATTTATCACTTTAAAGTACACAATTCAGTGGATTTTAGTATATTTACAGAGTTGTGCAACATTACTCTAATTCCAGAATCTTGGTTATTCTTAGCAAGCACTGAGCTACAGCTCCAATGCTCCTTAGGAACCCAGATATCTAGTTATGGTTTGGCCCAGGTGCCACTTTTCCGGGAAAGCCCAGGATGCCCCTTGGAAAAATTTCTCTGGGGCAGGAGTGAAACAAACCATAGTCAATATATACTGTTACATTTAGTGAAACGAAGTTGTAGATTTTCCTGGGCAAAAGGCCCACCACATTAGCCTCACCCCATCCCTTTCCCCTGTCTCAGATATTCTGAATGCAGCAATCATGCTGACTCGAATTCAGTCTCCCCATCCACTCCCAGGACAGCAGGCTGAACCCAAGTTTCCAACATCCCATGGAAGTATCGTCCACCACAAATGCCTAATCTTGTGCCCTTGGTGGAAGAAAAAGACCAGCCTGTTATATTAGCCAAGATTGGCAAGAGCAGCAGGTTGGGGCTAGATTTGCGGAAGTTTCAAATACAGAACTGGTGAGTGAGGCTTTATTCTGTAGACCTGAGAAGCTACGAACTGGGAACATGACTGTCACACAGTGGGCTGGACCACAGAGGAAGTTCTGGAAGTGGAGAGGGACTGAGAGGCCAGCTGGGGGCTATGTCAGTAGCTGTCAACATTCAACACTGAGAAATGGGAAGAAAGATCAGGATTCCTGGACAATGATTTCTACCTTCTAACCATGCTCTGCCACTCGTTAGCTGTGTGACCTTGGAGAACTTTCTTTCTCTGAGCTTCAGTTAATCCATCCACAAAATTGGGATGATCCTATCCTTCCTGTTTTACTTCTCAGGATTATTTGGAAAATCAGATGAGATGATGAATTGAAAAGCCCTTTATGAGAAAAATACAAGGGATTTTTATTTCAGTCCTGATGTGAACCAAGTGATAAAGGCCATGGGGCTAAAAGACCCCCAGTGAAAGAATTCTACCCTTCTCTACCTCTTTTCTCCTTACAGAAATGCTAGACTCCCTCACAGAAGGATCAGGGAAATCTAGGATCCCAGAGGTAATAGGAGTACAGAAGGAATGCTGGACATCTGGACCTTAACTGGGAAACATTCCTGAGACTTAGCCCCCCCCCCCCACTCCAGACAGCCCCTTAGGCTCCCAGGCAGGCAGCCAGCCAAGGGGAATGGTCTGTTACCACGTGGGGTACAGTCTGGGGAGCAGTTAGGGTAGCCAGAGTCAGCATTTTGGAGCCACTGATCGGCAAGAGTAGGGAAGGAAGAGTCAGTTTTCCTTGCCGAGTCTCCCACACTTACATCCCTCCTTCAGGAGACAATGACACAGTCATCTTTAATGTGACAGCTGTACTTGTGTCATTTTCCTCCTCTGAACTTCATCTTCCTCATCTGTAAAGTGGGGGGATAAAGTCCTTAACACCCTGTGAGTGCAGTTCAATGAATATGACTGTCATTCTTTCATCTTTTGAAACCAAGCAGGCTCCCAGCACTAACATCATACTCTTTCCTCCAGCAAAGGCACTCTAGGAACAGAGCCCAAGCCCATAGGAGCATTTCCCACCTTCTGACAAAGTGGATCAGATTAGCTGGGGGAGGCAGATATGGGAAAGGAACCCCTCATGAGTTAGCAGTATGTGCTTCAGCCTGCTGTCCACCGATGACATGAGGAACCTCTTTCCTACTAAGGCTGCTAGAAACCACTCTGGTTCCTGGAGCTCTGTGCCATTTGGAGGAAGGGCTCGTCCTTGGACCTCAGGGGAGTACACTTCCCTCCATTCAGCTCAGGAAGAGAGGAATGAAGGACTAATACCTGTTGGTGCCCAGGTGCCCTTGTCTGCGCTTCAGATAGAACCTGCCCTCCTCACATGTGGGAAGGAAAGGAAGGAACTGGGCACCTGTGTTCAGCTGAGACAATCAAAGCTCTTCCCATCTCCAAAGAGAACATAGGTTGTTCCTAAAGTCACCATACACAGAGAAAATGGGAACTTATAGCCAAATGTACATTTATTTACAAAATATTTACCACAAAATTTTACAAACAGGTAGCCAACATGTAGAGAATATTTTGTAAACATTTTGTGAAATTCTATAATGAATATTTTGCAAATGAAAGTACATGTGGCTACACTTTCCCATTTTCCCTATGTATGGTGACTTTAGGGACACCCTATAGTATGGAAGAAAGTGGGCCTGAAAACAGAGCTGGCCACAATCCTCTTCCCACACCCACACCTGCCTCAGCTCTTTACTTCTGGCCAAAATTAACTACCCTACTTCTTTCCATGCCTTTTCTCAGGCAGCCTCCTCCTTCTGGAGAGCTCTTCCCAAATTGAACATCCAAATCCTGTCCCACTTCATCTAGATCAAATGTCCCCCTCTCTCCCCTTCCCTGATCTCTCTCCTCTGAACTTCAGTTGCACTTTTCCTGCCCCTCTCGATGGCAGTGTGCATATTGCGTCATAGTAACACCTGCCCATATTTATTTACCCTCAAGGGGACACAGGTGACTATAGTGGTTTCTAGCACAGGCTGTGGAGCTAGGCAGACCTGAACTCAAACACCAGCTTGCAGTTTCTTAGTCATGTGACCTGGGTCACTTATCCCCTCTGAGCCTCAGTTCCCTTGGGAAAATGGAAACAATAATGGTACCTACTATACAGAACTGTTGTTGCATAAATGAGATGGAACACCTAAAGCATTCAGCGTGGAGCCTGGCACAAAGTTAGTAAGGTGACTTAATGGTTATTATGACCTTTCAGGAAGCTTCATGGATGATTTGTCTTTACATGTCCTAAAACACCTAACACAAGCTCACCTAACACTAGATGGGTGGGTTTGTATGGAGGCAGATCTATGCGCTGCATAGGGAGGCCCTTTCCAACAGGCAGAGCAGTGCAACCTGGGCTGCCTATGCACATCTTGAGCTCTGTGTTCCAGAGCAGCCTGCAAGCAGATGCAGGTCGGCCTCTTGGCTTACCAGACAGAGGTTAGAGATATAGTCTCTGGAGAGCATGGGTTGTGAAGCCAGATTCCTTGGGCTTGAACCTCAGGTCCTTTACTTACTCGAAGTGTGACCTTAATTTAGCTGTACCTCGGTTTCCTCATCTGTAAAATGGGGATAATAAAAGTAATAACAGGATCTACTCAAAGGACTGTCATGAGAATTAAATGAAATACTACATGAAAGGTAAGAGAACATGCCCAGAACAGAGAGAGTAATTTAATAAACATTAGCTAGTGTTATCACTACTAGTATTTATATTACTACAACTGGTGATGGGAGTTGTGGGCCTTTGCAGGCCTATGAGCCATTCCTTTTCTGACCACCCAGGACTCCACTAATATTGCAGTGTGTTCTTGTGATCTGGTCTGCCCAGCCTCCCACTCACTCTTCATTTGGGGATAGTCCTGCTCCTCCAGTAACTACATAGGGAGGCACCTGACCTATCCCTGGCTACTCAAAATATCCTCATTCTCGCATCAACTGTGATTGAACCACTCAGAGCTCTTCCTTTGGATTGATATATAGATCCTAGAAGAAAAACAGTCCCCTTTTCTGTGTAGATTACTAAACTGGGACAGAAGACAGTTTAGAGGGGAAAGATAGACAGTGATGGCAAAGAGATGGTGAGTCGACTTGATTCTTCATCCTTCAATCCCATGAACTGCCCCAGGAGCCATTAAAGTTCTTTTTTTGTTTAAGCTCTTTTGAGTAGAGTTTTTGTCGCTGGTTTCTGAAAAAGCCATCTGCGATTATTCATACAGACCCTAACCAAGCAAGATAAGGTCTTTGTTGGCCATGGGCAGCACTAGGCAGAAACCAGGACTATAATTGCTGCACTTTCGGACACCTTCCCTATCATCTTGGCTGTGACAGACAGTTTACAAAGCATGTTTTCAAGAATCATCCTGCCTCAGGAGTCTTTAACTGCTTCTAGAGTCCTGGGAATATGAAGAAGTATCTTTAAAAACACCCAGAGAACAAAGAGCAACAGCAGGAAAAAATTCTGGGTAAAGTGCCTCCTATTCAACCAGACAAATTCTACTACAAATTCTTATATATTGGGATCTGCTGACCAAAAAGATTTGACAAATCCTATTCTAATTTCAGAAGAGAAATAAGAATTAAGAAGTACCCAGAGCTAGACATAGTTTTTCACACCTGTAATCTTAGCTACCAAGAAGGCTGAGGCAGGAGGGTAACTTAGGGCCAGGAGTTTGAGATAAGCCTGAGCAACATAGTGAGAACTTGTCTTTTAAAAAAAAATTTTAAAGTTAGCTGAGCATGGTGGCACACACCTGTAGTCCCCGCTCTTCAGGAGGCTGTGGTGGGAGGATCACTTGAGCCTAGGAATTCAAGGCTGCAGCAAGCTATGACTGTGCCAGTGCACTCCAACATGGGTGACAGAGCAAAAAAAAGGCAAAGAATGTGTTCATCTGCATCTACAGAAGGGGAAACTGAGGGCAAGAAAGAGGAAGTAATGAGGCCAAGGCTTTCTGAAAAGCAATGACTTGAATGTGGGGCTCTGGATTTACAGGCCAAATAGCTTGCACTACATCAGGCTGCTTATAAAAATCTATGATCTCTCGCTCACATTTCCTGTCTCTTTCAGTAAACTGATGGTGGTTACCTACAGTCTCATCTTTCTTGGTCCCAGACCCTCAGAGTTGCCTGCCTTCTGGAAACTTGAGGGACATGTGGTATAAATGCAGGAACCAATCTCTACCTCCCCTCACTGAGCCCCCACCTCCCCTGAGCACATATACCCTGGATTCCCTTTCTTTCCACACATTTGCCCAAATGTCAGGGAAAGGCTGGGCAGGCCCCTTCCCAGGAACTCCTAATCCATCTCCTCTGTCCTGGCTGTGCTGTGGCTGTGGACAGAGGAGTCCTTGTTTCCAGTGCTTCCTGCCCAGAGATCTCCGTGGGGCCCATGCAGGAAGGAGCCAAATTGCTCCTTTTAACTGGAGCTAAAGCCACCACCTACCCTTGCCACCCCCAGGAGCAACATGCTTCTAGCTCTGTTCACCATTTATTCTACCTGTCCCAGCCTGGCTCAGCCCCACCTCATCCCCCATCACGCCTGTTCTTTACATATACGTGCTGGCTTGCACATGCACACAAACAAAATGGAAAGTTCCCCTCAGGGTACAAAGGTACCTCACATACAACTAAAACTAAAATCCAGAGGATTCTATGATGACAACATCCCAGCTCTGGTAGTTGTGCCTTACTAATAACCCCAAGGTGACATTTGCATATTATTTCTCAATTTCCCAGTCAGCATAACTTCATTGGCTCAGTTCCCTTTTTACACCCTTACCCTGCCAGAGTCACAGCACCTCCACGTTAGAAAGGGGCTTTGACAAGTCTCACATTGGTGGTTTCCAAAGTGTCTTACTTAAAGCCAGAGAAGGATCCATAGTCTGCACTGTCTGGGAGGCTACTTGAGGCTGAGGAATTAGCCAATGAGAGTTCCCCAGCCCTACCCCAACTTCAAATGGAGCTTCAAACCCTTTAGTTGTTTTGCACACTGACGTTCTCTGGAGTTCATTTGAAAAGAGTATTTCCCCACTGGAAAGTCTGAAAACAACTCATTTAGCCTGAATCTACCTCCCTAAACACCCCAACAATGTAAGGTGACTCTGAGGCCAACAGAAAGGAAAGTCACATCATAGTCATTGCCACAGCCAGAATGAAAACACCTTCCCCTGCACCTAGTCTACAATCTAAGAGTCGTTAAGCAAAAGAACGCAAGGCCTGAAGGGCCAGTGGATCCAGCTCCCAGATCCAATGCCATCCACCGCCAGCCATGGTGGGGTGGCTGAACACCACAGGCAGAGCACATTGTCTAACACCGAGTGCTTAATGAACATGCACTTCAGCCCCTACTTCAAAATGAGCCAAAACCAGGGAAGGCCCTCCGCAATGCCCCCTTTTGCCATCCTACCAGAAAACTGTGGCCTAGACAAATCCTCACACTCTCCTGCAGTAAAATTTATCAAAACTGAGAGCCTGAGGGCCTAGAAGCCCTCTTTGTCCAACAGCAGCAGAAGGAAAATAAGGTTGTACCTCTGGAACACTCACCCCTCCTCTGTTCACACCAGCTCCCGGAGGCAAAGATGTCTGTCAGTCAGGCACCTAGAAAGAGGAAACAGGGTTAGCTCCTTGGAACAGGAGTTCAGGAACCCAGCATGGGCTAGAAATTGAGAGGCTGGCATTTGACTCTCACAGGAGCCTTAGGGAAGTTGCTGAACCTGTTAAACACAAAGGCCCTGTGAGGCAGAGAGCAAAAGGGAAAGTAACAAACATAAAGCTGAAGCAGCCAGCAGGGGCCAGGCCACAAAGTGCCCTTGAGGCCAAGGTGAAGATTTGGTCTTTATTCTAAGAGCAAAGAGAAACCACTGACTAGAAGGGTAGAGAAAGACTAGAAAGAGGTAAGAGTAGCTACAAGAGTATCAGTTCATAGTTGTCGTGATTGTCCAGGGAAGGTATGACAAGGGCCTTGACAAAGGTGGTTGCAGAAGAGCTAAAAAGAAGTAGATGGACTTAAGAGACATTTAAGAGGTGGTGTGTACAGAACTCGGTGGTGGCCTGGATGTAGGGAGATGAGGGGATGTAGAGAGATGAGGGGATGTAGGGGTTCCAACCTTTGGGTGTCTCCTTCCCTGCTGGAGCAATGGTCTCCAGCACAAGGAAAAAACACACCCACTCCTCGCCCAATCTGACCTGTCCTTGCCTTAGTATCCCCATCTGTGAAATAAAGACCATTAGACTCAATAATCCCTCAGGGTATTTTTTTTTGTGAGACTCACTATGTCTCCCTTAGTAGAGTGCCATGGCATCATAGCTCACAGCAACCTCAAACTCTTAGGCTTAGGCGATTCTCTTGCCTCAGCCTCCCAAGCAGCTGGGACTATAGGCACCTGCTACAACGCCTGGCTATTTTTTGGTTATATTTGCCATTGCTGTTTGGCAAGCCCAGACTGGATTTGAACACACCAGCTCCAGAGTATTTGGCTGGTGCCCTAGCCACTTGAGCCTCAGGCGCCGAGCCATCCCTCAGGGTCTTTTTAGCATTAATAATTTATTCTTGTATAATTCACTCAGAGTATTTAAGGCATTTTTCTCAGGGTCTCACTATGTTGCTCAGGCTGGTCTTCAACCCCTGAGGGCAAGCTATCCTCAAACCTAAGCCTCCCGAGTAACTGGGACTACAGGCATGCATGACTGCCCCTCTCCTTTTGCAATCTTCTTTGGGCACCAACTACAGGTCCAGCCTAGAATACAATGGAGCAGGATAGTTGGGGGGAGTAGCCTCACTTTCCTGAGATTCACACAGTCAGATGAGTCAATCTCCAAGTAGGATAGGTGTTTCTATTTTACAAAGAACATGAAAATCAGGCAAATAAGAAGAATGTACCATGGTTTATGAGCTTGGGCTCTGGAGACACATAGACCTGGTTTGAATTCTGGCTCCATCAATTTCTAGCTATGTGGCCTAGGTCAAGTCACTTTAGCTTCTCATTTGGAAAATAGGGGTATTAGTTAGCATCTGCTTCCAAGGCTCATGGGAGTATTATAGGGGATGCATGTTGAAAGCTCAACACAGTGCCTTATACAAACATCTAAGAGGGGAAGACTCATTCACAGATGTGGAAACTGAGGCCCAGATAGGTGAAATGACTCATAGAAGGTAACACAGTGAAGGGGAGGCCAAGGCAGGTAGATTACCTGAGCTCACAAGTTCAAGACCAGCCTGAGTAAGAATGAGACCTCATAGCCAGACGTTGTGGCAGGCACCTGTAGTCCTAGCTACTCAAGAGACTGAGGCAAGAGGAGGACCACTTGAGTCCAAGAGTTAGAGGTTGCTGTGAGCCATGATGCCATGGCACTCTACCCGGGCAACAAAGTGAGATTCTGTCTCAGGAAAAAAAAAAAAAAGGTAGCAGAGTAGAGAGCCCCACACTGACAAGCTGAACTATGGAGCCCAGTGACTGCCCAAGGTCACAGAAAGAATTAACAACTGAAGAGGGATTTGCTAGGTGCCAGGTGGTATATACCTATACTCCCAGCTACTCACAAGGCTCAGGCAGAAGGATCATTTGAACCCAGAAATTGCAGGTTATGAAGAGCTAGAATCACGCTACCGCACTCCAGCCTGGGTGACAGAGCAAGAGGAATTTGAACTCAAGCCTCCTAATGAAAAAGCCCATAGTGGATATCAAGAAAATAGATGTTGTGGAGATGCTTCAAATTCCAGAGCTCTTTAAACCTGGAACAGGACAAATGCAAATTAGGGTCGATGATGTATGTTGGCGGGTATGCATGCACATGTGTGCAGCTACCTTGAGGGGAAACCAAACAGAGCTGGTAAAACAAAAGCCTCTTTCTCAGAAACTCTCTCTGGGGACTGGGCAGGAGAGGAGGAGGCTGACAGCAGGGCCATCCATCCTGCTGGGGCTGAACTGAGGGCTAGATCTGAGCAAACAGAAACAGTTCCAGCTTGGCCAACTGCTGCATGATCAGTAGGTCTCTCTCTCATCTGTTTCTTCAACCTCAGAATGATACAGTTGTACTAAATGGTGTCAAGATCCCTTCCAGTTATAGGAGACAAATAATAACCATTCCTTACAAGCTCTGGATTCCTGGTCAGGCCCTGCTCCTACAACCTCAAATGGTGGCCTATTAACACTGGCTCTAATATTACCAAAATATGGTTGGGAAGTCCTGCATTTGGGTTCTGGCTACATAGCCAGGAATGCCTTCAATAAGCTTCAATTTCCTTATCTGAAAAATGGAGACTTATCTTTGCCTGATCACTCACAGAAGGCAAGATTCAGGAGCTACCCCAAAGGCAAGTAATCTCTTGAGGTCTTGAGGTATCATACAAGATATCCCCCAAGTCCCTATACCAAATCCCATCCCCAAGATCTTTTATTTTCTTTTTGTTTGTTTGTCTGTTTTCCAAAGCTCTTTCTTTTCTTTTTTTTTTTTTTTTTTTTTTTGAGACAGAGCCTCAAGCTGTCACCCTGGATAGAGTGCTGTGGCTTTACAGCAACCTCCAATTCCTGGGCTCAAGTGAATTTCTTGCCTCTGCCTCCCAAAGCTCTTTCATTTTATTTTATTTTTCTGATACAGCGTCTCACTCTATCACCCTCGGTAGAGTGCCATGGCATCATCACAGCTCAGAGCAACCTCAAACTCCTGGGCTCAAGAGAGTCTCTTGGCTCGGTGCCTGTGGCTCAAGCAGCTAAGGCGCCAGCCACATACACCTGAGCTGGCAGGTTCGAATCCAGCCTGGGCCCACCAAACGACAATGACAGCTGCAACCAAAAAATGGCCAGGTGTTGTGGTGGGCGCCTGTAGTCCCAGCTACTTAGGAGGCTGAGGCAAGAGAATTGTTTAAGCCCAAGAGTTTGAGGTTGCTGTGAGCTGTGATGCCATGGCACTCTAACAAGGGTGACATAGTGAGACTCTGTCTCACAAAAAAAAAAAAAAAAAGACTATTGAGCTATTTTACATTATTTTTTCATACTAAATCCAGTGTATATTTTATACTTACAGCACATCTTGATGTAGTTACTAAGTATTTATATCAGCTTAGACTCTCTTTGCCTTTATAATTGAAAAAGTGTCTGTATGTTCTATTCTATACACACACACAAAAACATATATATACACACACATATACATATATATGTGTGTATATATATATATATATATAATAGGGGGAGCAGAGGGGACAGGGCCTCACTGTGTCATCCAGGTTGGAACTCCTGGGCCTTGAAGTAATCCTTCTGCCTCAGTCTCCCAAGTATCCAGGATTACAGGCATGTACCACCAGACACAACTATTTTTTAAATTTTTGTAGAGATAGTGTCTTACTATGTTGCCCAGTCTGGTCTCAAACCCCTGGCTTCAAGCAATCATCCTACTTCAGCTTCCTGAAATACTGGGATTACAGGAGTGAGCCACTGCACCCAGTCTTAAAAAGTATATTCCTGAATCTAAGTTCTCACACAGATATAAAGTTTGTCAGGAACTGAATGAAAAAAAGAATAAATAACTGAATGAAGTATTCTTTTTTTTTTTTTGAGACAGAGCCTCAAGCTGTTACCCTGGGCAGAGTGCCATAGCATCACAGCTCACAGCAACCTCTAACTCCTGGGCTTAAGCAATTCTCTTGCCTCAGCCTCCCAAGTAGCTGGGACTACAGGAGCCCACCACAACACCCGGCTATTTTTTTTTTTTGGGGGGGGTGAAGTTGTCATTGTTTTGGCTGGCCTGGGATTCGAACCCACCAGCTCTGGTGTATGTAGCTGTGTCCTTAGCTGCTTGAGCTACAGGCACTGAGCCTGAATGAAGTATTCTTTTAAATTAATTAAAATCAAATTGAATTAAGTATTAAATAAAATTTAAAATTCATTTCCTCAGTTGTACTAGCCACATTTCAAATGTTCAGTAGCCACGAGTGACCAGTAGCTGCTCTATGGAGCAGTTGTAGCTCTACAGTGACGACCTCGAGGGCATGGGCTAGTGGCCTCCTTGGCCCTACCTCCAGAGCTAAGCCTCAGACATAAAGTTCAATCTGAATAGAATGGTATCTACTCATTCAGCAAACCCCTAGGAGCCTGATATTAATATTTATCTCAGGTACCAACATACAATGATGGTGACAAAGAGATCAGGGTACCTATTGTTCAGAGCATGATACTGTAGCTCAGAAAGGTAGGCCACCTGCCCAAGATCACCCAACTTTGACTTGGCCTGCTAACTTGGACTGAACTCTGTCCCTAAACCTTGGCAGTGGCCTGCTCTGAGGCTCAGTCTTCCTTCCAGAGGAAAAAATAAACCTTTGCCTCTATTCTCAAGGTGCCCATATCCCCCAATCTAGTGGCAGAGAATAGCCCAGAACAGGAAACCGAGTGGAGATGCTGAAAAGGAAGGAGAGCAAGAGAAAGGGATGGCATGGGCCACACTGGACAGCAGTACTGCGTGTAGGGCTTAAGGCCACCGTGAACCCACCCCCACTCCTGCAAGAGGCAAAACCAGCAAGGTCCACTGGCTGCCTACCCCCTAGGTGGGCCCTCAGGGCTAGGTGCCATGCCCTCCCCCAAAAGCACTTGCCCAGAGGCTCCTGGATTAAGGCCAGAGCCAGAGCTCACCTCCCAGGGTTACCTCAGTTGGAGGTAGGGAAAAGGGTCCAGGTGGCAGCTGCCCTTGGGGAAGAAGGAAGGAGGCAGATTCCAGAGTAGGGAAAAGGTGGCAGGTACAAGCCAGAAAAACCTGGGTGGCTCCACCCCTCTTGTGGGGGTCACAGCTGGCCCTCAGCACCCCCTCCTGACAGCCAAGCAGGGTGAAACTCTCACCAGCTATTAGGTTTAACAATTAACTCTGGTTTTCACAGGCAGTTCCAGCAAGAAGTCCCCTCTGGGGCTACAGGGATAAGAAAGGGATAGAGATGGAGAAGGGGGTGGGGCTGGTGTTAAGGGACAGAGGGGTAGCTAGTGATCCCCTTACCTCCTCCCTCCCACTCTCCCCACCAATGTGGAGCAGCCCTCTGTGCCAAAGGGTGACGACATTAGTTCCATGAGCCGGGGCGGTGCCTAGCACATAGTAGGTGCTCAATAAATATTTTTAGGCTTGGCGCCTGTGGCTCAACCGGCTAAGGCGCCAGCCACATACACCTGAGCTGGTGGGTTCAAATCCAGCCTGGGCCCGCCAAACAACAATGACGGCTGCAACCAAAAAATGGCCAGGCGTTGTGGCGGGCGCCTGTAGTCCCAGCTACTTGGGAGGCAGAGGCAGGAGACTCCCTTGAGCCCAGGAATTAGAGGTTGCTGTGAGCTGTGATGCCACAGCACTCTCTCCAGGGTGACAGCTTGAGGCTCTGTCTCAAAAAATAAATAAATAAATATTTTTAGTAAACAAAAGGACAAACAAATACATAGTCAAGTAGAGTGGCTCACACCTGTAAGCCTAACACTTTGGGAAGCCAAGGAGGGAAGATTACTCGAGGCCTAGAGTTTAAGACCAGCCTGAGCATGAATGAAACCTCATCTCTACATAAAATAGAAAAATTAGCCAGGCAGGGTAGTGTATGCCTGTAGTCCCAGCTACACAGGAAACTGAAGCAGGAGGATCACATGAGTCCAGGAGTAAGTTTGAGGTTGCAGTGAGTTATGATGGTTCCGCACTCTAGCCCAGGCAATGGAGCAAGACTCTGTCTAGAAGCAGGGGAAAAGGTCTGAATGGGTACACTAGAATATTACAGGCAATCAGATGGGCAGACTGATGAGGACAGAAGTAAAGGAAGGTGAAAGATGATGTGCACTGGGCTAGGCACCTTTGTGACCCCTTTGACCCTAGGACTTCACAAAAACTGGGATGGTAGCCACCCAAGGCATGCCAGGGACATGGCTTTGAAGTCCCTCAGCCCTGGATGTCAGTTCGGACTCCACTCTTACTGGCTCTGACCATGGGAGCCCAGTTTCTCCCTCTGTAATGGAGGTGATACCACTATAGGCCAGTGCTATGCAGTGCTAGGCCCACAGAGGCTAGGGCGCCTGTGCTGTTCTCACACAGTCATGTCTTTTGCTGCTTGGCAACGGCCTCCTCTTCTCAGGCCACCCCCTGATTTCCCCCACATCCCAATATTCTCCTAGTTTCCACCTATGTGGCCCTTTCTCCTTTTCCAGAAGGAAAGCCTGGAATGATGACGGCTCTAGCCCACTCACATCCCACTCACCTGGGATCACGCACGTACCTTGGTAACAGACTGCTCCCAATTTGACGTTCGCTTGTCATTTACATCCTTCTTAGGTTGGCTGGCCCCCTCCTCACCCTCTTCCCCCAAACCTTTACACAGGCTTAGGCCCACAGCCCATCAAGAGCTCACAGGGCCAATTTACTCAATGTTCTTGGGTGGAATCGCCCTCTTTCTGGGCCTCTGCTTGCTATCAGTATAATGCAGAGTGAGGAGAAGTAGATGGATTAAGAGATCATTTCGCTGGCCAGCTCAGCTCTTATATTTAGAGATTCTGACATTTCTGGGAGCATTTTGTGCTTTTAACTTCAGACCGATCAGGGCTCCCAACCTTGGCCAAGTAAACAAGCAGTCCTGCAGAGGCCTGGAACTGCAGCCCACTCCACCATTCTCACCTCAAGCCTGAGCAGAGAGGTTCAGTCCCTCCCCTCACTGATCCTCCCTCCCTCTGCCATAAAACTCTCACTTTCTGCCCCTCCTTTCCAGCCTTTCTCTCCTGCTCTCAGTAGAGGCATCATGAGCCGTTACTCCCCCAAATTCTTCTTGGCAAAACAAAGCTTAAAGCTCCCCCATCTATCCAGGGTGCTGGTTCGGTCTGTGTGAGATTCTGGGGCTGCCTCTGCTTCCATTCTACTCTTTCCTGCATCCTTCCTGCAACTCTCTAAACATATGCCCCACTTTCCCCTTCTCCACAGGGAAGACCTGTCACCCAGCCTCTCATTGCCCCTCTTGCTTCATACCCTTCTAGCTCAAATGTCACCTTCAGCCTGGCATCAACACTGATCACTCACCCTTCAACTCACTCAGTCACAGCTCTGCCAGACACTGACTGATACTAGAGGCTTATTGCCCCTCTCACTCCTAAGACCCTGGACATCAAGGAACTCCTGTAGTGATTTTTTTCTAATCTCTTACGCTGGCGCCCTATAGCACAATACTTAGAACAAATTAGGTGTTTGCTGAAACAACAACTGTAATAACCATAACTAAAATCTAACAGATTTATTGGCTATTCATTCTTTATAATGCTCATATCTCAGCATTTTACATATAGCATTTCAGTTAATTCTCCCAAGCCCCCCAGAGACTTATCCTTACCACTTTGTTTTAAGCCAGCTGTTGTCAACCTGTGGGTCGCGACCCACAGGAACTATATTAAAGGACTGGGGTGTTAGGAAGGTTGAGAGCTACTGCATTAATCAGTGAAGGCCGGATCTCTGCTTCCCATACCATTCATTCCTCATCTTTTCCATTAAAGAGGTA